>CM076576.1:112653330-112811940 GCA_034641835.2 Pinus albicaulis
TGAGACCTTTTAAGTGTATTTAGAGTAGAAAACCAGATGTAAAAGATGGCCCATAAGATGCATAACTAGAAATACAAGTAAGCAATGAGAGAAAATCATCAAAAAGAGGTGTTGCAACCATATATTAAGACTGGAAAAGGCCTTACAATGTTATTTTATTAACTACAACAGTTGTTAATTACACTTCCGATATAGAGAAAATAAGTTCATGAAAATTCATATTTATAACAGATCCATACACTATATTGGCTCTTCTTCAAAATCCCCTTGGGGTTTTCAGCATTACACCATGTACATGAAGTAGATCTGAGATCTAACTTTGCAGATCTTCAAAAATATTCAGATATTCAAAAGTATTCAAATTTGATTTGATATGAACAAGAAATACATCTCCTCCAATGGATTTCCAAAGTGAAGGGTAGATCCCCAACACTTGAAAACCAATCCTCCAAATGATGTGCAAAAAGACCCTGCCACTGCACCTATAGGAATAACGTAGACCTAGAAGTAAAACTGCGTTGTAGGATTTAGAATGTGGTTGGCCACATGCCAAGATCAGAAAATGTATCTCAAATAATCCAATACTCCCCTCCCAATGAAGTAGAAGACTTCTCCACTGAAAAATGAGAACTGAAATGGTCTAGATCTGAAGAGATATAGCCTCCACTTGCTGCATCTTGCAAATAAAACCAAACCCTCAATAGGATCTGCATTGTAGTTGAAAGGAGTAGCTTGGCCTTTAGCCAGATAGTGGACAATAAAATGCAAACTCTTCCAATAGGCCTCTCAAGGAAAGAGGTGGGATTCCCGATCAGGAACGCCCAATGCTAAACATCATTATTCTCATCTAAACAATAAGAGAATATGTCTAAATAGATAATATATTCATAAATACAATATCATCAACAACCTTATCATGCTGCCATCCTCTTCCTTTTATAAGTTAAGAACTTGAAAACCCTAAACCACTTCCAATGAGATCACTTCTTTCACACAAGCCATCTCCATATAAAATTGTGTTGTGCCTCATTGATGGCCACTCCTCCATGACAGCGTTGTAGATTTGGTCAAGGTTGACCCAGTCAAAATATCCTACCCCTTTCACACCTAAGGTTTATTATTTAAACAACCAATATTTTACATTTTTACATTTGGCATTGATTTATTCATGGTTTAGGAGTATTATGGACCTCCTTTACACTTTTATTCTTTAAACAAAGAAATAAAACAAAAATTAATATTCCAATTAGCTTAGGACTAATTGGGAATATTACATTCCTCCCCTCCCAAATGTTTCTTGTCCTCAAGAAACTGATAACATTAGTGTTGCAACTCTCCTCCTCATCCATAGGTGACACTATCATTTGATAAGATTCCTCCATAAGCTAAGTGTTCACCAATCTAGCCCTCCATGAATTGCTCCTCCAAAGTTCTCATGAGATGTAAATAATCCATCCTATAAGGAGACAATAGCTCAAATGAAACAAACATGGTTTGGCCAATGTTCTCCCTGAAAATTGTAGCATAAGATACATGGAGAATCTCCATCCCATAGGGCACATACATATCTCCCATCCTCCCTCCATACATTCCCATAAAAAGTACAAGTACATCATCAATGTATGGGAGAAAAACTATATACATACAAACACAAATTTATGGATATAGAGGTGGGTCATAGTCCCACATGTGGAACCAGCGTAGTGCATCTCCTGCCTGCATCAGATCAATATGTGTTAAGTGATTTTCCCACCACTTGCTTCCCATGTCATCTCACTATGGCTAAAATTGTGATATATATTTGGTGCCTTAGGAATGCACCCATCATGAAACAAGATCTCCCTTTTTCCACCAAGGGAGTGGCCAAGTTCAGAAATTTTTGTGGCCTAAAGTTGGCCATGAAGTTTATAAGGTAAAATAATCCTCCTTTCGGTCATGGCCTGTATAAACATGGTGAAATAATGCATACAATCAGAAAATAAAACATGATTTACATGAGTATTTCCTTTACCAACAATCCTCCTTGTACAAATGGAGTGGTGCATAGATATTTCTCCTCTCTCAAACAAAGGAAGAGATGGCTGAAATAACTCTTTCATAGAGTCATGTTTCTGTCCCAACTCCACATGGTTCATGAATTCTTGAAAATGTTGATGTAGTTCTCCTTCAAAGCCTTCCCAATCAAAACTCCTCATGGTGATGTTGTAGATATTCATGGAATATATGTGGCTGAAACAGAACCCTTCATAGGCTCTTTGTAGCAACTTCTCCTTGAGCTTGGAGGCTCTAGATAAGAAGATCCTACCATGATATTAGATGACTCCCTCTTGGACTAAATAGCCCTCTTCATGCAGTTGGTCATCAAGTATCATGCAAGTGTGAAGATCCTTGGAATAATCCACAAACAGTTGGGATTTCAAATATGGATCTAAACTCCCCAAAAATGACAGCGCTGATGATGTATCAACTAAAATGTCTGTCATGCGGCTGCTATCCTCCTTTACATCTCCCATGCCAAAGGTATATGTTGGAATTTCATTCCTTCCCTTCTTCTCCTCCCACAGTGCAAAATCTGAAATGAGAGTGGGTGATGATGATATTGGGAGAAGATCTCTGTCCTCCTTGAGCCTACCCAAGACTCCCAACATTGTATCATGGTCTTCCAATGCTCTCATCCCTCCTAGATCTAATCTTGGAGCATCATTTTGTGAGATATCTCCCACAAAAACTGAATGAGGTGGCCTCCCAGGTGGTTTTCCACTAGACAAAAGTGTCCCATGCAGCAATCTCATGAGCATGATAGATGGGACTGTAAGGTCCTTGCTTCCACTGCGCAAATCCATCTTTTTTCTTTGTGTGGAAGTGGTATTTGAGGGATATGAATGCATGCCTTTGATCATTTGATTTTCACCACTCTTCTTGTCCACCCATTCCATTTGAAAATCCTCCCAATCAATGGTGAATTTTCCCAATGTAATCAACCATTGAACACCCAAAATCACATTGGTGTCAGGTATGTCAACCACAAAGAAGTGATCAATCATTGTATAAGTCCCCATGGTGACTGAAAGTGATGGGACATAATGCATACATTGCATTTTTCTATCTCCTGGGACCAAAATAGAGAATCCCTCAAAATCATCAATGGGTATTTCCCTCCTTTCCACTAGTTGGCATCAACGAAATTGTGGGTAGCCCCATTTTCAATCAGAACATAAACCCTCTGATTCAAGATGGAACCTTGGACTCTTAAGGTCAAGTACTTAGGTACTCCTCTCAAAGATGCAAGAGCCCATCCAATAGGAGAAAATTCTCCATTCCCATCTCCTGATCATGTTGGCTCTCTTCCTGCAGTGTCAGTGATGTGACCTCTTCTTGGTTCACCTTCTTCTTCTTCCTCATCATCTAAGAAGACCTCTATGTAATTTTATTTTCCAGCGGCACATCTATGTCCAGGTTCCCATGATTCTTGGAAATTGAATCAAAACTTCCTTCTTTTTATATCTCTTCGGGCTTCATCATCAAGAGGCTTATTTTATGAGCTCTCCTTTGAAGGAACAACTTTTTATTCCTCTCCCTTTGAAGGTAAAGAGGGCTTATGCTAAAAGCTTGCCTTTGATTTTGACAAGGCATCTTGAAGGTCTCTAGCCCTTTCAATAAAATCATGTAGGGTAGTGGGCTTGGTAGATTTAACCAACCCATGAAGAGGTTCATCTAAATCATCGATGAACATGTACACCCTTCTTGTTGCAGACAAATCAGGAAGCATGACAGATAATCTTAAAAATTCAAAAATGTAAGATTTTCTATTACCTGATTATTTCAACTTTGCAAGGCTCATGAATGGTGCCTCTAGATCTCTTCTATCAAATATTTCCACCGACCTTCTATTGAACTCTCAATAAGTAGTCGCATTGGAATGACCCAATGTAGACAAGCCATGGAACCACCAATCATGTGCTTCACCTTCAAAGTGCAACGTTGCAATCTTGATAACCTCCATCTCTGGGACATTGTTCAACTGAAAGTAGATGTGAAGCTTTTCTACCCAATATTTGGTAGAAAACTTCGATGACCCATCAAATTTGGGTAAAAATAATCTACCCATACTGTGTTGTCGATCATGATTCTGAATTAATCCACCACCTCTATGATGATGCCCTCGTCTTCTTTTGTCCTTTATGTGACAAAAATCCTGAAAACTCAAGTGATCTATGAATCTCTGATTTTGAGACTCATCTTCTTCAAAATAGTCTTCAAGGGATTCATGCTCTTGAAACCATTCATTTCCCAAAGCCAAAAATGTAGGCATGGTGGAGCGTTGGGAAACTTGTGGCTGATGCACTGGTTGATCATTCCAGTGGTGAGACATGCTAGAGCCTTCTCAAAGATGAAATCATTTAGGGGATTCTTTGATTCCATACAATCTCATCTATTTGATCTCTCTAGCAAGATCTTGAATGGCTCTCAGAAGGATCTTAGGAAAATCCTTTTCTTCTTCTTCACTTCCAGATATAGGGGCTTTACCCTTGTCTTTATTGTCATTTTTGTAATCAAATTTATTCTTTTGTATTCTCTTTAGATACCTCTTTTCTCTGTCAGTAAGAGGTTCTTATTCTTTAGAAGACATATTGGCTTCTTAGAAACCAGAGGTTTTCCCAAGATGATGCTTCGATACCACTGTAATATTCCCAAATAGGGAATGTAGCAATACAATGCAGATTTGCAGAAAAATAACACAGATCATCAAAAAAAAATTAGGAGGCCAATATGGAGACCTTTCAAATGTATTTACAATATAAAAATAGATTTAAAAGATGGCCCATAAGATGCATAGCAGGAAATACAAGTCACGAATGAGAGAAAATCCCAAAAAAGAGGTGTTGCAACCATATATTAAGATTGGAAAATGATTTACTTCATTATTTTATTGACTGCAACAACTATTGTTTACACTTTATATCTAGAGAAAATAAGTGCATGAAAATTAAGATCTATAATAGATCCATACACCATATTGTCTCTTCTTCAAAATCCCCCTGGGATTTTCAGCATTACACCATGTACATGAAGTAGATCTGAGATCTAAGTTTGCAGATCTGCAGAAATATTTAGATATTAAGAAGTATTCATATTTGATCTCGTATTAATAATAAATAGATATAATCCAATGGATTTACAAAGTGAAGGGAAGATCCCCAATACTTGAAAACAAATCCTCCAAGTGATGTGCCAAAAGACCCTGCAACAACACCTATGGGAATAACACAAATCTAGAAGTACAGCTGCATTGTAGGGTTTAGAATGTGGTTGGCCACATGCCAAGATAAGAAAATTTAGCTCAAATCATCCAATACTCTCCTCCCAATGAAGTAGAAGACTTCTCCACTGAAAAGGAGCATTGAAATGGTCTAGATCTAAAGATATCTAGCCTCCACTTACTACAGCTTGCAAAGAAAACCAAAACCTCAATAGGATCTGCATTGTAGTTGAAAGGAGTAGCTTGGACTTCAGCTAGATAGTGGACAATACAATGCAAACCATTCGAAGAGGCCTCTCAAGGAAAGAGGTGGGATTCCCAATAAGGAACAACCAATGCTAAACAACATTATTCTCAGCTAAACAGCAAGAGAATGATATATGTCTAAACAGAAAATATATTAAGAAATACAATATCATCAACAACCTTCTCATGTTGCATCCTCTTCCTTTTATAGGTTAAGAGCTTGCAAACCGTAAACCACTTCCAATGAGATCAATTCTTTCACACAAGCCATCTACAACTAAAATTTCGTTGTGCCTCATTGATGGCCACTCCTCCAAGACAGCGTTGTATATTTGGTCAAGGTTGACCCAATAAAAATATCTAGCCCCTTTCACACCTAAGGGTGTTTGTTTAAATAGCCAAGATTTAGCATTTTTACTTTTGGCATTGATTTATTCATGGTTTAGGAGTATTATGGACCTCATTTACACTTTTATTCTTTAAACAAAGAAATAAAACAAAAATGAATATTCCAATTACCTTAGGGCTAATTGGGAATATTACGATGGAGGCCATAGCCACAATATTCTTCTTTCCCTGAGGGTGAATGATAACGAAAACGAATTTCTTGGTCACGGAAATGATCTTACTACATTTCTTCGCATTAATCAAAGAGATGGTGGTAGGCAGAGCTACCTAAAGTATCCTGTACAATTTTTTTACCAAAGTAATGATAACAGTGCAAGGCCTTGACTCATACACAACATGTCACTTCCACAACTATGGTGTTGTAGCAGGGTCACTTGGGACTGCATTTTTGCATAATTAATGAGTATTTTTGGTAGTTTTGAGTCGTGCACACTAAGAAATGCATAGGTCAAGGGGCTTTGGGGCGGGTCAAAGCCCCTTCATGAGTTTTAATGGGCTAAAGGGTAAAACTGGGAGCTGCAAACCATAGTTTACGGACCTTAGAATGAGCCTAGGCTAAGATATAAATAGAATTGTAGAAAAATTTGGATAGAACAATTTTTTGGTAAGATTATGATATGTTATGAAATTTTAAGTGAATTTTTAAGTGTCTCTAACATCTGAAAGTATCATGTTGGCTTTGTGCACGGAGACCTTAGTGTGGCTGTGTGCGGACCCCGCTGGCTCTGTGTGTTAGCCACCTATAATATTTGTTATAGAAAAAGGTGGCTAAGACTTTTTGAGCCTTCAAAGAACAAATTTTATTACTAAAAATTGTTGGCTCTTGAATACTCTTGAAGGCCTCATGCCTCCCTCCAAAATATTCATTGTTTTTCCCATTTTATACTTAGAAATTCTGCTGATTTCATGAGAAAAGACTGCTGAGAAACCATCATTTTTGCCCCTTCTCTAACTCAAAACTAACCTTCATTTGCTCCCATTTTTTTCCATAAAACTCCTTTTCTTTCGTGATTTCTCTTCTTCCCTTCATGAAAATCACTCTTAAAAGGCTAAAGACTCACTCTTTAACCATACCGAAACCCCCAAAATCCATTAAAAACCTTGAAAATTTTCATGAAAAATACATGTTTTTGCATAAGGCTTAAGCCCTCTTGGGCTGAGTTTCAAAACCACTTCACCCACATGCCCACACCCTGGAACCCAAGTGCTAAACCTATCCAGTGCTTATCGCATTGGAAATTTTTGAATGCACAAGTTTTTCCCATCTTCCAAAGTTTCCAATGCGATTGGCTTTGTATTGGAAAACTCCGATGTGATTAGCCTTTATATAACTATACCGTGGGCCCACCTTCATGCTTAAAACCTTATGAAAATCCATTCCCGATCCACTTTTTCCTTTGTAAAACCCAAAAACCCACTTTTCCAAAGTTTTGGTCTAAAAAACGAAAGTCACATGTTAATATAAATGGTTAGATTGAAAAGAGCCGATCGCGCAATCGCATCAGTGAAATCCGATGGGTAGATTAAAATGACCAAGCCCAAAGCTCCGATTTTGATTGGCCTTTGTTTTATCGCGCAATCACATCAAAGAAATCCAATGGGTTGATAAAAAATACCGCATCAAAATGTTCCGAAGCGATTGAGTCCCTATATTATATTTCCGCGCCACCACTTTTTCATTTCATATACCCTATTCCCAGGATTGAGAGTTAAAGGTCCCAAGGCGCTTATCACATCGGGGAACTTCAATTGGTAGATTGAAATACTGGGCCCGAAGTTTTGAATGCGATTAGGCCCTTTGTTTTATATACGCCCCGGGCATATAACATTTCATAAAATCCAAAGGCCCCGTAGTCGGGCGCCTATCCACTTTATATTTTTATCCCGCCCCGATCCATAAAAACCTTTGTTTTATTTAAAACTTTGGGTTTTATACATTATAATAAGGGTTTTCCCTTGGTTCATCTCCACCATTGATTGTTGACCGATCAAACGACCGACGCTCAATTGCATCACATTTCTCAAATCGCTACGTTATATTTCCTCCCCCGATTGGCCAGTCCCCCAATTCATTATCCGCTGTTGATCTCGTCCTTAGATCAATGGCCATCTCTTAATCGCCTCGGCCCTTTCGATCACGCAATTGCATCGGAGTTTTCCATCACACCCTTTTTTCTCCTCTCGCCGATTGTGATCCTCCGATTAGATCTGGACCGTCCACATGTCCAGATTCAACGGCCACGCTCCTCCCCGCAGCCTTCAAAGCAGTTTAACCCAAAAACACAAGATTACTTAATAAGTTTGTGTTTTCGTAGGTGTTTCAATGGTTTTTTCATTATAAATGAAGAAAAGATGAGGGCTAAGAATGACGATTCTCATGCCCTCAATTTATTAAAGAGAAGCCATCCATGGGTCGGATTCAACGTTTTATCAATGCTTCATGGGCATTGATGCCTTTAAAAGACTTGCGCGGCCCTGCACATTGACAAGACACTATTTTATTAAAAACACAGCTAAAGAGTATCAGTTTTGAAGACATAGCACAACAGAATGAAGATTGAAGAAATATTTTGGAATTACGGCTAAGAATGCTTATCAAAAGCCTAATTCCTAGAATTAAAACACAATTAAAAGAAATCATAAGTGTTTAAACAGGCAGGCAGCCCTCCACCGCCACATTTGAGGCAAATTGATTCCTCAGCTACCATAAATGCCACCTGTTGTCTCAAAGCATTCAAACAGAGGTGGAACTTATTGCAGAATCAGATATTTTGCCTCAGTGCAGCCAGGGAGTTACTTCTATAAGGAAATAAATGCATAAATATCTGCAGAGTTACTCCAAACATTATGCAGAGCCTCAAAGTCAAATAAATATCCCACTGAGCTTTGATATTAATTGTAAAATAGTTAATACAAAGAACCACCTCTAAACTTATTTATCGAGCCCCTCAAAAGGCCAAGAAGTCTCGAATCTATATTAATTGCCTTAAGAAGTCTTTTATCAGATCTCACTTCCTCATCCTTCTATAAATACTTCTTTATAAGATGAGAAATTGTTGGTTGCAGAACTTTGAAATACATTTGAGCTTAAACTTCTGACTGTAAATAGTGTTCACTGGCCCTTGGAGCTCTGTTTCTGTTAGTTTTGTTAGGTTGGATAGTGAAGATGATTGCTGAACTGAAACATTGGACCTGAGTACTGTAACTGGTTTGACATCAATAAACAAGTTTTTTCTTGGGATCCTGGTCTATATCACTGGTGAAATGCCCCTTCTTTTTTATTGTTTTCCTTTATGTATGTCATATTTTTCACTATTCTCTAATAAAGAACATAATTTATAGAGTTAGGACCTGTTGTACATCAGTAACCTTCTCTGACTGAAAAGCTTTATCTCAATGTTTTCCTCCAAATTTTTTATTTAAGAATGATATAATACAGTTTAAGCAGTTAGGAATGTTGGAGTTCCCTTGTCCTACAGTTTTCTTTGAACATTGTTCTTGAAAGCTATTTTCCTTATTTTTCTTATTAAAGATGACTATGGAAGATATGGTGTGCCCTGGTCCTATTTTTTCTCCAAAAGCAGATTTTGAAAGTTTCCCTTGGTGTTAACTGAAAGTAGACTAGGTTTAAAAGTACTTTATCTGATCTTAGGTTACACTTTGTTTCCCTTATGTGTTTTCATACTTTCTGAAGGTAATTATGTGGATTACTGGATTGCTTGTCAATTAAGCTGCTTTAATGCAAACTTGCCCAAGAAGTCAATGGTTAGCCCTGCACTTGGTTGGTTTTAAACAGTTACTTAAAAGGCTTTTCTTGTTTGGACTGACTATAAATCCCTTGTGAAATTATTATCAGTTTCCACCCCTCCAACACTTTATTGTTCCCATTTCATCACTCCAATCTCAATAATCTTGTGATATAGATGACTTTCCCCTTGGATCACTCTTGATGTTGTTGCTAAATTAAAGCCCTGTTACGACTCCATAGCCCAATGGACTAAAAACCAACGTTTTATCCATCTTTTTAGCCTAGTTGTTCTATTCACTTGCAGCTTCTCACCTTTGAAACTCTTTGCACTTAGGACTTTCCACCTCAAACAGTATTCATGCTCAACCATCCAAAAAACATAACAAACCCTTGGCCTTCATAACTAGCCTAATATCATTACCCCAAACTTCAAAGACAAATCCATCTTTGCACTTATTGGAGAGATCCCTCTCCAGATTTAGGAGGGCTAGATCCTAGAATCCCAAAATTGGTTGAAACGATGTTGTTTCTGTGATCGGACTTTTCCAATCTTGCTAATTACAGATCCCTAACATTTCTGGCGACTCCACTGGGGACTCAGTTGAATTTTCACCTTAGGTTCCCTTGAACACTTCATAAAAATTATGAGTAAAAAGCAGCCTTTTTTAAGCACTACCAAAGAATGGTAATCATGATAAAAATTGTTTGAATCAATGACAAACTAGGTAGACCCTAGGTTTCTCATAAAACTTTATCTAACCTTGGAAAATCAGCTGACTTAGCCATAAGAGTAAACTATCTTTGTCTCATAAACGTAGCTAAGTTTTGAAACAGAGTTAGGATATTCCTAAAAAAACCATACAACTGAAAAATAACTCAAAAAATACCTAAAAATATTTCAGGTTGGTATCCAATAAACATGGTGGTGGACCATAAAACCTTTTACCTCCTTAGGGGCTAAAAAATTCCACTTAGCGACTCCACAATCCTGAAGAGACCGCAAGACTCCACTGGGAAGAACCCTTATCATTATAATATCTTTCAAACTCAGTCAGAAGACTGTAGGATTAATTTTTTTTTTGCAAAACATACTAGTTAACCTCATAAATATTGTCATACCTGGTTGAACATGTCTTGTTTATTTGGGTCTGAAAAACACAGCATAGTGGCTCCTAGAAATATTCACACTAGAGCCTATCCTGACCCTGATCCACCTGAAGTAGTTGATAACCCAAAAGGTATCCTTAGGAAGTCTCCTAATATTAAATTATCAATTTTTTTCAGATCACCCTTGAGAGCTAATTCAGTTCCTGAAAATCTTTCAGCTCTACAACAATCTCAAGTTGACTTAGTAAATCCATTTAGAATTAGGTCTCTTGGTGATTTAGATTAGTTAGATTCTGAGTCTTCACTGTCATCTCCTGAAACAAGTGAACCTCTTGGTAGCAAAGAAACAACACCTCCTGATTTACATTTCCTTCACAACTTAGGTGTCTCTCATCCAAGATCAGCTCAGCAATCTATTCCTGGTCCATCCACTTCTACTCACCCTGCATCCAATTTTCAAACCACTCCACTTTAGCCCACTTTCCCTTTTGTTAATCCACCTCTTGTAAATCCACCTCCACCACATATCATGGCAGCATGGTATGCTCTCCCAGTCCTTCCTGTACCATTAGTCAATCTTCCACAGGACCATCAGTCCAAAATTCCATTATATGATGCTAGAAATGCTACAATTGCATCACAACATGTAGATAAGACGAACGACTACTTTGACAGAAACGAAATTGATGATGATTCTGTCAAGCTTAGGTTATTTGCTCAGAGCTTAGGGGGGGAGCAAGAAAATGGTTCAAAGGCTTAGCCCCCCATAGTATTAATGATCTCCAAGCCTTCCATCAAACCTTCTTAAACAAATGGGAAATTGTTGAACCCTTAGTTAAACTGACAGGGGGGGGTGAATCAGTTTAACACATACATGGACTTTTAAACTTTTTCCTTAAATCTATTTACACCTTCACTTCATGATCAACTTTAATATGTGAGAAATCTTTATTAGTGAGCAGCAAGTATCAAATAGATTTGTTAATGTAACAACAGTCTTAATATGTGAACAACAAGTATTAAGCAGATTATATAAATCATATCAACACATAAACATCATGCACAGAGACACCAGATATAAGTGGAAACCCATAAAGGGAGAAAACCACATCTTATTATTGTTGTGATGCAAAGGCAAGCTCCAACTCTCTCTCACCACTGTTTTCTGCAGGCACCAACCTACAGGAGGATCTATCCTCAATTCTGCAAGCTACAACTTGCAAGGAAGCTCCAACTCCCATCAATTTTCTGCAGGCACCAACCTACAGGAGGCTCCAACCTCAGTCAGCTACAACCGACATTTTATCAAGCTACAACTTGATGTGGAAGCACCAACTCCCATCTATTTTCTGCAGGCACCAACCTACAGGAGGCTCCTACCTCAGTCAGCTACAACTGACATCTATCAAGCTACAACTTGATAGGGAAGCTCCAACTTCCTTACTCTTCCAAAAGAAAAACACTTGCTGATTTACCTTGGATATCAGCTCTGTTCTGTACCTTCTTCTCTGTTGTTCATCAACTCTTATATCAGACCTGCATCATCTCTGCTCAGCCCCTTCTTCTTCTTTGCTCAGCTCCTCCTTATTCACATTCTTCTTGCAACTTGCTTATTTTCTTCAACTCTCTTTAATTCTGCTGCATACTCTCTTCTTCTCTCACTCCTTTTTCGTCAACACACTCCCCTTGGATATTACCCTGTTTTATACAAAAATAGTTTCATGAATGTTTGTATTCCACTGGGAATTCGAAATGAACAACCATGTCTCTTTGCCTTCTGCCTTCTCATCTCTTTTCAGCTCACTCAGAAAAATGTAACTGTAGGTGCTTATTTTAATATTACAGTGGGATATTTTCTCTCTTCCGGAGACTTGCCAATGCATCACAAACAATAAAAACAATTAAAACATTTACATTCGAATTTAAATGAGAACTCCAGATCAACTCATTTAGTCTTTTGAATTGGTACGCATTTGTCTTTTCTTTGGCTATCTTTGTCTTTTCTGTGACTGTGTTTTATCTCCTTTCGGCTCTGTTTGCTCTTCTGTCCTCTGCTGTGGTGTAACTGCTGCATACGTGTAATTGTGCCTTTTATATCCGCTGACTGTAAATCTGGAGGAATTCCAACCCTTTTCATGCCACGAGTGTCTTGTTGATGTGGCGAGTTCCGCAGGCCAGAACATACATATATCACAACTATATTAATTTAATAATCGCCCTCCCATTAAGCTGAGGCCCGTGGGTCTACATACCATGCGGCTTATCGCAAAAACGTTATATATATACAACAACTTCTTTTAATACAATCTTAAATCGACTCTCGGCGTCCTTATATAAGGTTTTAACAAACAAACTGCCGCTTCTACTATAATCAATGAATAATCTTGTTAATACTTAACGAATGCCCTTTTGGGCCCACCTGACACGTTTTCCGATGCAATATACTGATCCTCCAGCGATTTCCGATTCCGATTGATCGCTCCTGCTCCGATTGCGATTGATCGCAATCGCAACTTCAAATACTCCGATGCGATTGAGTCACTGTTCACTGTTCTTTGCCGATGCGATTGACTAATATCGATGCGATTGAGACTCAAATTTTATTAATAAAATTTTATAAGCCCATTGGGTCTGGGCTTCCAATCACAATTGCAACTCTTATATTGTGATGTTCCGCTCCCCTTGCGATTTCCGATTGCCATTGATCGCAATCACAACTTTGAGTTGCAAGACTTATCAATTACGGTTTATATACCCGTCGAGTCTCGATTCTCATCGCAATCGCGATTTCCTGTGGGTTACATATTACGCTGCTCTTGTGATCTCCGATTGTGATTGGGGAGGGGTCCCACTTTACATTACATGCTCCACTTAAATATATTAATGTATATGCCTTGAATATTGTTTATATGATGCGCTTCACACATATATATAACAGATAAATATGTATACATTGCCAATGGGTCATGCGATTCCTGGAATAATATTTGTGAATTATGTTAAATATATAATGCCGGTTGGAGTGTACGATTCCCGGAATTTGGTTTTGCATTATATGCGTAATGCTCGGCTTGGGGTATGATTCTCGAAATTTTATAACTGCTCTGCCTCTGCCTCTGCCTCTGCTTCTTCTTTCGCTCTGCCTCTACCTCTACTGCTGAGATAAGGGTTCTGCCTCTATTATATTCGCTTCCTCTGCCTTCATTTTCTTCTTTGCTGCCTCCATTTCCTGTCTCTGCTATCTCTCTGTTTCTATCTCTTCTTCTTATCTAATGCTACTCTTGCTACTTGACCTCTGCCTCTGCCTTTGCTGTACCTCTGTTCTTTGCCTATCTCTGCATCTGTTGCCTTCTTTGCACTACATTTCTTAAGTTCAACTCTTTTGTACATTACGTTGCCTCTGCTTCTATTCATTGTCTCTGCTTTGTCTGCTGCCTCAGTTCCTTATTTGTCTTGCTTCTTTTGTTGCCTTGCTACCTCTTCTTATGCTTTCTCTACTCCTTGGCTGATGTTTCAAGTGCTCCTCCTTTGTCATCTCCTTTGCCTTATTGCTGGTTCAGGTGTTTCTCCTTTGTGCTCCTTTGCCATCAATGACAACATTTCCAATAGTCTCCCCCTTTGGCATTGATGGCAACACATCCACCGATAATCCAATGCTTCCTCCAGATCTTCCTCTGTCTAGCTTCTTTTAGAAGATTTTTTCTTCTATTACCTGCTTTTCCTCCCCCTTTGACATCAATGGCAAAGGGTTGCACATTTCTCAGTGTTGATTCTGTATTTTCATTTCCTCTCTCTGCTGACTTTGTAACATGTTGCTCCAGTCTGATGTACAAGACTTGTTGAGAGAACACTTTGAGGATTATTGCTCTTGAATGTACACTACAAGTTGATACAATCCCAAAGCACTGACTCCTTTCACTTGTATAAAGCAGAAAGTGAGGATAATGACACTTCATAGAACACATTGTACCAGATTTATCTTATCAGGGATGCATCACTGGATTAAACCTAAAATTACTGAGAATGCTTCAAATATACTCCAGTCTCTGGAATATGTCTTCTCCTGCAATACTCATCTGCATTACCACACCTGTTCAATTATGATAATGATGCCAATATATCTTTGGTTGCTGTGGTACACCTTTCCTGCCTATTGGTGATGATATGAACTAGGATGCTGATAGGGATATTATTCTTAAAGACTGAAAGGTCCTTATTGTTGTTGTGAACGATGAATCAAACCAGAGTTTACAACTTATTATGAGATTAGGCAATATCTTTCAATATAAGAGACCAAATGACTTTTACTGCTTGCACACTGTACTTTCAAAACAAATCCTTCAATGTTTTGGTCAGTCTCATTTATCAATCATGCAGTTTTATTTATGACATGAGGAGGTATGTATGTCAATGCTCAATCTCTCTTTAAAGGTGAATTACCAAAAAATCCCTTGTGCTGAAGAAGGATTTAGATGAATTAATAAAAGACTTTTGAGCTTCAAATGGTAATCACAACTAGTCCTTTATGCTTCAGCTACTTTGACTATTCTATCAGGATGATCTTCCACAAAACATTCTCATGATGTTTAATTGATATCTTTGTAAACAGAATTCACAAGGTGTTGTGAATGATTTCAAGAGAGAGACCTTTTCATGCTGAATGCAGATAATACCGGGAATATTACCTTGAGGTTCTTTTGCCATAGTTCTTTGATCCTGAGGACCTGTTTTATGCTTACCTAGCTGGCTAATCTCCCCTTGGAATGATATTCTCGTTTCTGTTCTCCCCCTGAAAATGTGCTTTCTCTTCATATCAGAGAGTAGCATCTACAGATACTACCCCTAATATATCTCTCAAATATTCAAATGGCTCTCTAACAAGTGGTTTGGTAAACATATCTGTTGTATGTTCTTTTGTTGGTACATACTCCACTCGTAAGGTTCCGCCTTCAAGGTTCCGCTCTTCTCCTTTAATGTATTATTATAATTAATCTCTTCTTTAATGTTTTTCCTTTTATTACGGTTCCATCGCGAATTTTAACGCTTTGTTCACAATTTCGTTTGACTCTTTTAACACACATTCTTTATATCGGTTGCTGCCTTTCGACCTCGATGAAGCACAATGCCATTCTGTCTTCAATTCTTCTATGAAATATAATATATCAACCTTCCATTGCATGTCTGGGGTTCTACCCTGTCACTGTTCCGCTTCTAACTGCACATTCAAGTTCTTGATTCTGTGGACCTGTATCATACTGCTGCTCCACTGATAATGCTTGGTAATCTGTTGATAAGCATGCTGCTTGTACCTAAACACCAATTGATATTACTTTGATAAACCATGCAGATATTTTACTTCAGCTTGCATATTTACCCGTAGTTAAGGCGTCTTTCATAAATTCTATTATTGAGCTCTCCACTGTTTTCAACAACAATCATCAATATACTAAATCTGATCTTGGCATCATTAATCTTTTTCTTTTTCTGTCATTTTATTCAGAGGAGGTCACAACATTTTCTTTTCTATGACAGTTCCGGAATCATTTCTGCTTTATATATTGCTTTATATACCAATTCAATTTTTCTGACATGATGATCTTCGGGAGGAAATTTTCAATTTCTTTGCTTGGAATATTCATGGGTAGATCACTCACTTAACTGTACTCCTCCAAGGGACATTTTCATAGATGAAGGAACTAATGATACAGTGATGATAGGATCTTTTCTTACTCATCTTTCTTAAAGTGAATCATTGTTCATACTAGCAGAATGTTGCACACTATGATCATCACATAATGTGCTGATGTCTTCTTAACTTAGATGATCATGGCTAATTTTTCCTCTCTACCACCATGGTTGCTTGTTGTCTTTTCTTCTTTCATTACTCTGTCAGCTATTGAATGCTTCAGATATTCTTCTTCCTCTCTAGTTCTCTTGTTAGACGAATTTTCCTTTTTCTTCCTGATCTCATAGTTGTTCTCATTTCATGGAGCTCCTCTTAGACTACCTTCATGGGGTCTATATATGAACTTCTCTCCCCCTGGGATGTTGCTTCATATTTGTCACTGGATGGATTTTTGCTTTGCTTCCTAGAGCAGCTCCCCCTGAGACTATGGAGGATTCGTTATGTTATTGAGATAATAGGCTCCCCCTTTCTCTTTTCATTCCATACCTTATTGGGGTTCATCATAATGTCTGCTCTTCTTATAGATTCATAGTTTTGATTGATCTGTTTTGATCCCATCATCTGTCTAGAGTTCTTTAATGTATATGGCAGATTGCAGTCCTTTGCTTTGTGACCAAGTTTGAGGCATACATAACATCTTATTTTATCATAGTACATTTGAGTTGATGTATAATACTTTTTTCCCCTTCTTGAATATATTTTACATTCAACAGATTTATGTCCAAAATTATTTCATGCATAATAGTAGCCATGGAAATAATTTGTGTACCTGGTGAAGGATTGTCTTTTCCATGTGCTTGCTTGAGGGGTTCTTCTCTTTTGCTGCATCCTTTGTTGGTTGGACTAGATTGGCTTTGTCTTACAATGTGCTGCATCATGTCCTAGTTTGTGGTAGGAGAAACAAGTGATATTTTTCATAGGAGGAACGAACCTCCTTTGACATCTTCCGAATTTGTTCAATTCATCCTTAGGAGCATATGAGCCTTTAGCAGTTGATTTTTTCATCTTCTCATTCTCTGTTATTTCATTTTGCTGCTTGATTCTATTTTTTTCTCTGCCACTCATGTTCCTGCTGGTTTCTGCTTCTATAGTAATCTGTTGAGCTACTTCACTGTCCTTTACAGCTTTTACAAAGATGATTTTCTTGTTATCTTCAACCTTGGACTTACAGGTTTCACCTTCATATCCTATCCCAGCCTTTATGAGAGGTGACCTTTGAGCATTGAGAATTTGGTCCAACTGTCCAGAGCTTTTCATTAGAGGTGTATTCATTAATAAGTCTCTTTGGGCTTTTTCTAAGTTCTTTCTTAGGCTCACTACTTCTTCTTCCATTCTTTCATATTCCTGACTTTTCTCTCTCATTTGTTGCAGCAAAGTGTCTTCTACTTTATTTGCCTCTTCAAGTTGTTTCTTTAGGCCAGTAATTTCTTTCCTATCTTCATATTCTTTCTCATCACATATTTGTACCAATCTCTTAAAATCTTTGTTTTCATTCTTCAATTTTTCTATTTCAGTCAAAGCTGTGTCAAGTTTGGTTTTTTCTTCATCTGCAATTTCTTTATGACTCTTACTACCATTCACACTAGCAGGTACCTCATTTGATTGAACATCTTCCTTTTGACATGAATTTTTCTTCTTCTTGATTCTCTTCTCCTTCTTGACAGTGCAATCCTCGGTGTCTACTCCATGGATGAAATGCAATCTGTCCCAGATTTCTTTTGCAGAGTCTAGATCCATTATCAACTCAAGGTCCTTGTTATGAAGACTGTCATATATCACACATTTTGCCGTGGCATTCCTCTGTTGTTCTTTCACCGTGGGGGAGTCTGTGCAATAACCATCACATACAAGCTTCCATACTTCAGGTTCATAAGCCAATAATCCTGTTTTAACCTTATCTCTCCATTCAGGAAAGTTTGTTGTATTTAACACAGATACATTTTGATAGTCCATGACTTAACCAGATCTCCTTCAAGCTATTAAGCTTACACCAAAGGAACTAGCTATGATACCAATTGTTGAACCCTTAGTTAAACTGAGAGGGGGGGGGTGAATCAGTTTAACACATACATGGACTTTTAAAACTTTTCTCTCAAAATTTATTTACACCTTCACTTCATGATCAACTTTAATATGTGAGCAATATTTATTAGTGAGCAACAAGTATCAAACAGATTTGTTAATGTAACAACAGTCTTAATATGTGAGCAACAAGTATTAAGTAGATTATATAAACCATATCAACACATAAACATCATGCACAGAGACACCAGATATAAGTGGAAACCCATAAAGGGAGAAAACCACATCTTATTATTGTTGTGATGCAAAGGCAAGCTCCAACTCCCTCTCACCACTATTTTCTGCAGGCACCAACCTACAGGAGGCTCTATCCTCAATTCTGCAAGCTACAACTTGCAAGGAAGCTCCAACTCCCATCAATTTTCTGTAGGCACCAACCTACAGGAGGCTCCAACCTCACAACAGTAACTTGATGTGGAAGCACCAACTCCCATCTATTTTCTGCAGGCACCAACCTACAGGAGGCTCCTACCTCAGTCAGCTACAACTCACATCTATCAAGCTACAACTTGATAGGGAAGCTCCAACTTCCTTACTCTTTCAAAAGAAAAACACTTGCTGACTCATCTCCTTACTGTTCATCAACTCTTATATCAGACCTGCATCATCTCTGCTCAGCCCCTTCTTCTTCTTTGCTCAGCTCCTCCTTATTCACATTCTTCTTGCATCTTTCTTATTTTCTTCAAATCTCTTTAATTCTGCTGCACACTCTCTTCTTCTCTCACTCTTTTTTCGTCAACTCTTCTCCCCTTGGGTATTATCCTATTTTATACAAACTAGCTTCATGGTTGTTTGTATTCTACTTGGAATTCGAAATGGACAGTCATGTCTCTTTGCCTTCTGCCTTCTCAATCCTTTTATCTGCTTATTCAGAAAATATAACTGTAGGTATCAATTTAACATTACAGTGGGAATTTTTTCTCTCTCGGAGACTTTCCAATGCATCACAAACAATAAAAAAAATTAAAACATTTACATTCGAATTACAATGTGAACTCCAGCTCAACTCATTTAGTCTTTTGAATTGGTACGCATTTGTCTTTTCCTTGGCTGTCTTTGTCTTTTCTGTGACTGTGTTTTATCTCCTTTCGGCTCTGTTTGCTCTTTTGTCCTCTGCTGTGGTGTAACTGTTGCATACGTGTAATTGTGCCTTTTATATCCACTGATTGTAAATCTAGAGGAATTCCAACCCTTTTCATGCCATGAGTGTCTTGTTGAGGTGGCGAGTTTCGCAGGCCGGAACATACATATATCACAACTATATTAATTTAATAATCGCCCTCCCATTAAGCTGAGGCCCGTGGGTCTACAGACCACGCGACTTATCGCAAGAGCGTTATATATATACAACAGCTTCTTTTAATACAATCTTAAATCGACTCTCAGCGTCCTTATATAAGGTTTTAACAAACAAACTATTGCTTCTACTATAATCAATGCATAATATTGTTAATACTTAACGAATGCCCTTTTGGGCCCACTTGACACGTTTTCCGATGCAATATACTGATCCTCCAGCGATTTCCGATTTCGATTGATCGCTCCTGCTCCGATTGTGATTGATCGCAATCGCAACTTCAAATACTCCGATGTGATTGAGTCACTGTTCACTGTTATTTGCCAATGCGATTGGGACTCAAATTTTATTAATCAAAGTTTATAAGCCCATCGGGTCCGGGCTTCCAATCGCAATTGCAACTCTTATATTGTGATGTTCCGCTCCCCTTGCGATTTCCGATTGCGATTGATCGCAATCGCAACTTTGAGTTGCAAGACTTATCAATTGCGGTTTATAGACCCGTCGGGTCCGGATTCTCATCGTAATCGTGATTTCCTGTGGGTTACATATTACACTGCTCTTGTGATCTCCTATTGCGATTGGGGAGGGGTCCCACTTTACATTACGTGCTCCGCTTAAATATATTAATGTATATGCCTTGACTATTGTTTATATGATGCGCTTCACACATATATATACCAGATAAATATGTATACATTACCAATGGGTCATGCGGTTCCTGGAATAATATTTGTGAATTATGTTAAATATATAACACCGGTTGGAGTGTGCGATTCCTGGAATTTGGTTTTGCATTATATGCGTAATGCCCCTTGGGGTATGATTCTCGAAATTTTATAATTGCTCTGCCTCTGCCTCTGCCTCTGCCTCTGCTGCTTCTTTCGCTCTGCCTCTACCTCTACTGCTGAGATAACGGTTATGCCTCTATTATATTCGCTTCCTCTGCCTTCATTTGCTTCTTTGCTGCCTCCATTGCCTATCTCTGCTATCTCTCTGTTTCTATCTCTTCTTCTTGTCTAATGCTGCTCCTGCTACTTGACCTCTGCCTCTGCCTTTGTTGTACCTCTATTCTTTGCCTATATCTACATCTGCTACCTTCTTTGCACTACATTTCTTAAGTTCAACTCTTTTGTACATTACGTTGCCTATGCTTCTATTCACTGTCTCTGCTTTGTCTGCTACCTCAGTTCCTTATTTTTCTTGCTTCTTTTGCTGCCTTGCTACCTCTTCTTATGCTTTCTCTGCTCCTTGGCTGATGTTTCAAGTGCTCCTCCTTTGTCATCTCCTTTGCCTTATTGCTGGTTCAAGTGCTGCTCCTTTGTATGTTTCAAGTGCTCCTCCTTTGTCATCTCCTTTGCCTTATTGCTGGTTCAAGTGCTGCTCCTTTGTGCTCCTTTGCCATCAATGACAACATTTCCAACAGAAATAAAGAAAAACCCTCTCCAAGTCCTTTCTGACTACAAGAACCTCCATAGAAACACTGGGGAAAGTGTGCAAGCTTACTGCACTAGATTCAATAGTGTGTATAATTCACTTTACCCAAAACTAAAACCTCCACAGGGCTCAACTTTAAACAATTTTCCTGAAGGGTTTGATTTTGACATGAACTATCAGTTGAGAGAGCAAGAATGAAAAATGAAAAGAGAGTGTCTTTTAGAGAGGAGTCCACACCTTCTACTTCCAACTCAAAGATGGAGAGAATGATGGAAGAAATGATGAAATATATGAGCATAATTAATAGAGCACAAGCAAATCAAAACCAAATTGCTCCTCAAAATAGAAACCAGAACCAAAAACAGAATGTTAGAAGAAACCAACCTCCAAACAGACCTAGGGAAGATGATCAGCAGATCACTCCTCTCTTTCATCAAAACTATGTAAGTGAGGTTGAGGAAATAGATGATACAATAGAGGAAGATGATATAAACATGCTTGGGGTTGATAATGATGACTTTGAGATTCATTATGATAGAAAACAAGGTCTATACACACCTTATGATGACAGAAGAGATGATGATGAAAATTGTTATCAAGACATGGAAAATGTCATCATAGAGTCTCAAATAGAATACGACCTTAGAAGCAAACCAGTCAACAGACCCCCAACAACAAAACCTCTAACAAATCTTCACAAAACAACACTACAACCAAGCCTAGAGTTGTCAAACAAAAGGATAAAACAGTGGTTGTAAATTTTGATAAAGGAAAAAATAAGGGCACTCAAAACAATGAAAAACAGAGTGCAGACCTTAGTAGTACTAACACTTCAGCTAGTACTCCTGTGAAAACAACTTTTTCAAGTGTAAATAAAACAAATCAGCAATCTGATATTGCTAATAAAGTGAAAGCTAATAAGGTTGAAACCAACACTTCAAAGAACCAATTTCCCTTCAGCCTTGAACAAGAAATTTCAAAAACAAAAATATATGTTCCTTTGACCGAGTTAGCTGCCCAACATGTATATAGAACCCAAATTTTGAAGGCTTTAAATATAGAAGAAAAAAATGATACAGTCAATCTTAATGATGTCCAGCCAGAGCTTATTTTCGGTCCAAAGATTGAAGGTAGATATCAAGAGGGACCTGTTCCTCCCTTTTATGTAAGTTTAAACGTTCATGAAAAAATTTTGCACAACACCATGCATGACTCCGAGGCCTCTCATAATTTAATTCCTAAAGTTGTGATGGAGATCCTTGGTCTAGGAAATACCAGACCTTACAAAGATCTGTACTCCTTTGATTCTAGCAGAGTAAAATGTTTAGGACTAATCAAAGACCTTTGTGTTAACTTAGCCCAAATTCCAGCCAAATGTTTAGTCATGGATATTGTTGTGGCTGACATGCCCCCAAAGTATGGAATGTTGTTATCAAGATCATGGGGGGCTAAGTTACAAGGGACTATGCAAATGGACATGACCTACGTGACTATCCCTATTTTCAATCAACATAGAAGACTCTACAGGGAGTCTCATATGCAATACACAATTACAAGTCAAGACAGACCTAAAAACTCCCCTTTATACTCTATAAACACAGGCCTTGATTCATTTATCCTCTTTAATGAAGAAACATTAGATGAACAAGTCACTTTAACAGGATTAACGGCCGACAGGGAGGAAGAGGAACACAACGCGAAAATTTTAAAACAATTTGTTGCGTTTGAAGACATTAGCAAACTAAACAAGGTCTCAAATTACAGGTCATGCGTCCTTTGCTTTTAAACCTGGACACTAAAGAAAACGACCCTCAAACAAGCGCAAATCTTGGGGAATCAAAACAAATACAACTAAGTGTTGAGTTTCCATAACAACCTTTGAGCACGTTAGTTGAAGAGGATAGTAACTAGGATAAAACTAAGAACAGTCCTCTGTGGAGTATGTATTTTGATGGATCCTGAACTAAGAGAAATGCTGGCGCAGGTGTCTGGATTACTAACACTGAAAACAACCACACCGAATGTATTTCCTGTACATTAAACTTTCAGTGTTCCAATAACATAGCAGAATATGAATCCCTTCTCCTAGCCTTACGTTTGTTGAAAAAGATAGGAGCCAAAAGAATTAAAGTTCATGGGGATTCAGAGTTAGTTATTAGGTAGGTCAATGGGGAGTATAACACAAATCATCCCAGACTGAGGGCCTACCGAAACAATTTCATGGACCTTTTGAAAACATTTGAGGAGTCCAAACTGTTTTTTGTCCCAAGAAAAAGAAATATTGCGGCCCACAATTTAACCTTTGCAACTAGAACATGCTTAACTCCATATAGCACCCAAGACTGCACAACTCAGATAAAATTTAGACCAGTTGTGCCTGATAATGAGAAGTATTGGCAGGTGTTTGACAATGACAAACAAATAGAAGACTTCATGCAATTCAGAAATGAATTCGAACTAAATGGTTCGGACTCAGACTATGAAACAGACTGCAAGGAAGAAAATTTTCTTGATGAAGAAGAACCGTCTCCTGAACTTGCTAATATAAACCTGTTATCTAGCAAAATTGAAAGTGAAACAGAAATGAATGCAGATTTTGAAACAGAGGAGTTAGAAACTCTGCACTCTAAATATGAAAGTTTGCCTAAGGTTCTGGCTCCTTTAGAAGAGTTGTTCGATTTTAACGATGTGGCGAATAAACCAAAACTGGAACTCGTAGAGACTAAAGTGGAAGAGTGTAATATTGGCAGCGAACTTAAGCCGAAAATGATTAAACTGTCCAAGACTCTACCGGCTCACATTAAACTTAAATACATAGAGCTGTTTAAAGAGTTCTCTGATGTTTTTTCATGGAGTTACGAAGATCTTAAATGCTATGACACTAAAATAATACAACACAAAATTCCCTTCAAAGAAAACCAAAAACCATTCAAATAGAAACTGCGCAGAATAAACCCTGTCCAGTTACCTTTGGTTCAGAAGGAGATCATGAAAATGTATGATGTTGGTATTACTGTCCCTGTTAGATATTCTGAATGGGTATCTAATCTGGTGTCTGTTAGGAAGAAAGTTGGAGAAATCAGGCTTTGTATAGACTTTAGAGACTTAAACAAAGCTTCATTAAAAGACAACTACCCTTTACCCAAAATGGATCATATTTTACAAAGGGTGGTAGGGTCTAAGATAATTTCTTTGCTGGATGGCTATTCAGGGTACAATCAGATTTTAGTTCACCCTGCTGATCAATTAAAGAAAGCCTTTACTACACCATGGGGCACTTTCATGTATGTGAATATTCCTTTTGGTCTAATGAATGCTGGAGCAACTTTCCAAAGAGCCATGGACATAGCTTTCTCGGAGGAACTAGGCTTCGTCATCATTATCTATCTTGATGATGTTACTGTGTTTTCAAAAAAAGATGAAGAGCACTTAGAACATTTAAGAAAGGTTTTTGAGAAGTGTAGAAAGTTTGGGATATCTTTAAACCCTAAGAAGACACTATTTGGTCTCCAAGAAGGTAAACTTCTTGGGCACATTATTTCGGAAGAGGGTATAAAGATAGATCCCAAGAGGATTGAGGCCATATTGCAAATCTCTCATCCTCGAAACATTAAATAGTTGCAGTCTTTCATCGAAAAGATTAAATTTTTAAGAAGGTTCATCCCCAACTTGGCTGAGATCCTTAGGAATATCACAAACATGTTAAAGAATGAGCAAGGGGTAAAATGGACCTTGGAAGCAAATAAGTCGCTGCGTTATATTTCCTCCCCCGATCGGCCAGTCCCCCTGATTCATTCTCCACCGTTGATCTCGTCCTTAGATCAACGGCCATTGCTTAATCACCTCGGCCCTTCTGATCGCGCAATTGCATCGGAGTTTTCCATTGCACCCCTTTTTCTCCTCCCGCCGATTGCGATCCCCCGATTAGATCTAGACCGTCCACGTGTCCATATCCAACGGCCACGCTCCTCCCCGCAGCCTTCTAAGCAGTTTAACCCAAAAAAGCAGGATTTCTTAATAAGTTTTTGTTTTCGTAGGTGTTTCAATGATTTTTTCATTATAAATGAAGAAAATCCGAGGGCTAAGAATGACGATTCTCATTCCCTTGATTTATTAAAGAGAAGCCATCCACGGGTCGGATTCAATGTTTTATCAATTCTTCATGGGCATTGATGCCTTTAAAAGACCTGCGCGGCCCTGTACATCGACAAGACACTATTTTATTAAAAACACAGTTAAAGAGTATCAGTTTTGAAGACATAGCAGAGCAGAATGAAGATTGAAGATAGATTTTGGAATCACGGCTAAGAATTCTTATCAAAAGCCTAATTACCAGAATTAAAACACAATTAAAAGAAATCATAAGTGTTTAAACAGGAAGGTATCCCTCCACCGCCACATTTGAGGAAAATTGATTCCTCAACTACCATAAATGCCACCTGTTGCCTCAAAGCATTCAAACAGAGGTGGAACTTATTGCAGAATCAGATATTTTACCTCAGTGCAGCCAGGGAGTTACTTCTACAAGGAAATACATGCAGAAATATCTGCAGAGTTACTCCAAAAATTACGCAGAGCCTCAAAGTCAAATAAATCTCCCACCGAGCTTTGATATTAATTGTAAAACAGTTAATACAGAGAACCACCTGTAAAATTCTTCATCAAGCCCCTTAAAAGGCCAAGAAGTCTCAAATCTGGATTAATTGCCTTAGGAGATCTTTTATCAGATCACACCTCCTCATCCTTCTATAAATACTTCTGTAGAAGATGAGAAATTGTTGGTTGCATAGCTTTGAAATAAATTTGAGCTTAAACTTCTGACTGTAAATAGTGTTCACTGACCCTTGGAGCTCTGTTTGCGTTAGTTTTGTTAGGCTGGATAGTGAAGATGATTGCTGAATTGAAACATTGGACCTGAGTACTGTAACTGGTTTGACATCAATAAACAAGTTGTTTCTTGGGATCCTGGTCTATATCACTGGTGAAGTGCCCCTTCTTTGTTATTGTTTTCCTTTATGTATGTCATATTGTTCACTATTCTCTGATAAAGAACAGCATTTATAGAGTTAGGACCTGTTGTACATCAGTAACCTTCTCTGACTGAAAATCTTTATCTCAATGTTTTCCTCCAAATTGTTTATTTAAGAATGATTTAATACAGTTTAAGCAGTTAGGAATGTTGGAGTTCCCTCATCCTACTATTTGTTTTAAACATTGTTCTTGAAAGCTATTTTCCTTATTTTTCTTATTAAAGATGACTATGGAAGATATGGTGTGCCCTGGTCCTAGTTTTTCTCCAAAAGCAGATTATGAAAGTTTCCCTTGGTGTTAACTGAAAGCAGACTAGGTTTAAAAGTACTTTATCTGATCTTAGGTTACACTTTATTTCCCTTATGTGTTTTCATGCTTTCTAAAGGTAATTATGTGGGTTACTGGATTGTTTGTCAATTAAGATGCTTTAATGCAAACTTGCCCAAGAAGTCAATGGTTAGCCCTGCACTTGGTTGGTTTTAAACAGTTACTTAAAAGGCTTTTCTTGTTTGGACTGACTATAAATCCCTTGTGAAATTATTATCAGTTTCCACCCCTCCAACACTTTATTGCTCCCATTTCATCACTCCAATCTCAATAATCTTGTGACATAGATGACTTTCCCCTTGGATCACTCTTGATGTTGTTTCTCAATTAAAGCCCTGTTACGACTCCATAGCCCAATGGACTAAAAACCAGCGTTATAGCTATCTTTTTAGCCTAGATTTTCTATTCACTTGCAACTTCTCACCTTTGAAACTCTTTGCACTTAGGACTTTCCACCTCAAACAGTATTCATGCTCAACCATCCAAAAAACATAAAAAACCCTTGGCCTTCATAACTATCCTAATATCATTACCCCAAACTTCAAAGACAAATCCATCTTTGCACTTATTGGAGAGATACCTCTCCGGATACAGGAGGGCTAGATCCTAGAATCCCAAAGTTCGTTGAAACGATGTTGTTTCTGTGATCAGACTTTGCCAATCTTGCTGATTACATATCCCTAACAGTGTGCATAGGTGAATCTAAATAATCTTAAAGGGTTTTACGACTATTGATGAATAAAGAAGTGTTTTGGATAATTCTGTGTACTAAATGCATTTGTGATATGTTTATGTTATCTGTTTTCTTATGATTTATGTTATCTATCATTGGGTTGGTTAAGTACCCATTTTACTACTTCATATGAATGTTAGATGCATAGATCTATTTCTGTAAGACTTGAATGTCACTCTATTAGGATTTTTGAAGGGATTGTGAAGCCATTATCTGTGTGTGCGCAAGGTAGCCTACGTAAATTGACCTAGATCTGTTTCTGGTCAGGGTTTCTGGTGCGAATGACAATTCATTATTATTATAGATTTGTGGACACCCACATCATTTAATTCTCTCTTGGGGTGTGGAAACATGGTTCCATCACCACCCCATACTGCATCGGGTGATACTTTGACCTACACAAGTAGATTAATGCCTAAAGGGCCAACAGTAAGAGGGTTTTGTTGGTTACACTTAACTCTGATCTTGGGTCAAGACCCCTCAAGCCAAAAAATGGTTTCGTTGTCGAGACTGGGATCATTTTGAGAGAAATTAGGTGATGTGGCAGCCATCAAAGATTGAGTTAGAAGACTGTTTTGAGAGAAAAATTCAATAATTTTCCATTAAGGAAAATAGAAGTGAGAAGTTGTCTACAGAATATTGGAAATAGAAGTATATTTTCACAGAGGTTCACGAGATTTTCTTTGTGACCTTTGCACATGAATTACAAGAGTGGTTATCAAGGTTAGATGAGTTTGAAACCGGTTGGAAGGACGATAAGGTCACTGACTGGATACCTAAGTTGGTCCAACAGTTAGAGGAGACTGATAACTCCATCACCCGCATTGTAGGTCATTGGCTTAACAGCATTTTTAGTGGGTTTGTAAAAGAGTTTTCACTAGATCAGTTTGTGTCATATTTTGAAGTTGAGAGGAGGTTCTTCAAAGGATTGAGAACTAGATTCATGCACTCTCTGCCTTTGCTGATTAATATGTTATTGTGTGAAAAGGGTGTTTTGTGCAATCACACTAATTGAATGAACCCAAACAAGCTAGAAAGCACTACACACAGTGGAAATTACTTTTGGGTTAACCAGAGAGGAGAAAGATCTGTATACATCCCTCTAAGAAACTCACCTGATAATGATATAGAGGGCGGTGAGGCTACGCGCGCCGGAGGTAGCCCTCCTGCTACTCTGCAGTCAAACTCATGTAGAGGTAAGACATATCCTACCTGTTAGTCATCGGTATTTTTCACTATCTTTGGATGACTATAAAATAGTTATAAGTTTTCTGAAAATAGTATTCCTTGAATATATTGAGTTTCAGAAATCTCACTACCTTCATCATCTTCATAAAACCTTTTCCCTATCTATCAGTTTGCCATCTCAAAGTCACATTGTTGCTCTTAAAAAACTCATTATGGGCTTATACCTCTAATTTTCATCTTTATTTCCTACCTAAAACCTCATTTCCTCATTTTTCCCTCTCAATAAACTCCATCCTCCCTCTAATATTTCTTTTTGCTAACTCATTCCCATGTCCCCTTGAGCATAACAACACTTTTGGAGATTCTCTTTTCACTTGAAATTTTTTAAGTCAAATTTCAGTCAAAATTAGGTTAAAGGGAACTCCCATTAGGTCATTAGGATTTTTCAATTTTTCAAGGTCATCCTTTCATTCCAATGAGGTTATCACACATATGAGAAGGATTGATTATGACAAAAATTCTTCTGGCTCCCCAAAATCCTTAGATTTTTTAGGCACTGCTTTTCCTTTGCTAGAATCTATCTTAGATGCAATAGAATGTCAAGACATGATTATTTAAGGACCTAAAATTTCCAAAGAGGATTATCTTCTCAGTTCAGAACTTGCAAGTGAGAAAAAAGAACAAATTTTGGCACTCCTGTAGAGGTGTTGGAAGATTTATCAGCATAAAGTACTAATGATTTAGACTGTCTACTCCTGAATGAAAACAACTTACAGCAAGAGAAAGGGGAAAAACTTGGTCTTGTAGATGACAAGGGCTATAAACTTGATGGTCCATTTGAGTGCCAAAGTAATGATTACTTGCAGGAAAATAACATGGAGGAAGCACACAAGGCCAAACATGAAGAAAGTCTATCAGCAAATATTGATGGAATATGGAAAATGGTAAGGTGAACTGGAAAGAAATGAATGAACTTAAAAGGGCTATAGTGAACGTAGAAGACAACACGGATGATTCATGTAAAGAACTACAGGCACTTAGAGATTTGAAAAAGGTGGCTAGAGAAAGTGGAAAAGATGAGCTTAAATTTATGGTGGAAACTACAGAATATTTTGAATATGCTACTATGTGATTAAATCCCAATGTTGTCAAAGTGAACATGTCAAGCCTCAATGATCAAAATAAAAGACAATTCAACGACTTTAGCAACCTACAAAGCAAAAAGTGTCAAAGAGTATAAGTGACAAAGGAAAATATTTCAAACATTAGAAAGTGGGTTTTTCAAAGTTATATTAAATCCACAAGCCTATTAAATCCCATTTCACACTCCAAGAGGACCATTGTTACCTTTAAAAAGATCAGGAGAATTCACCAAGGAAAATTTTGTGGGTTTTTTGAGTGAATTTGGGTTAGGTTCATTGGCACTACACGTTTGCACCAGCGCTGCGCTCCTGTAGACTGGCATTATGCCCTTTCTAGAAGGACCCTGTGCTCAATTTCCTTGGCATTGCGCACTCAGAGACTAGCATTGCGTGCTTGGTTTGGTGCTACACCCTCAGCCAGTGGTGCTGCACACCTAGACAGAGGAGTTTTCCAAGGCATGGGGCCATCCAAATCATGTCAAATCACTTTCAAATCCTTTCCAAAGTCCTCCAAGCACTCTTGAGGGTTAAGTACATGACATGAACCTTGCTTTGAAGCTATTTTATCACTTTTAATTGAATGGAAATGAAAACCTAAAGGAAACCATAAATTTTAGCTTGAGATCACTGTCTTACCCTTGTTTCATATTCCTAAAAAAAATATCAGTCACGGAAACAGTAATTGCATTGATCTAGGGTTTTACATTCATCTAGTTTTCCACTTCACTCACTCCCTTCATTTTTTCAAACTTCCATTTCATTCCCTTCCCCTCATCTCATGTCACTTGTGCCCTAGGATTTTATAAAATAGAGTAAAGATGTCAGAGGAAGAAGACAATGTGATCATAAGGGAGGAATAGTAAACAGATTTGAACCCATCACCACAAGAGAACTCATGGCATCTCCTCTTATTGTTTCTTGATTTAAACATGTGGGTTGCTTTGAGTTTTATGAGAGGGTGCAGCAAGTCCAAAATCACCTGGAGTTGACAAGACTATTCATCATCAATCTACATGACAAGCAGGTCAACCTTGTTGGGGTTATATTTGAGATGTCCACTAATGCCATTCCAGCTGCTACAGGGATACCTAGTGTGGGAGAGAAGTGGTTCAAACAAGAAAACCTAGACATGAGTTATTCTGAACCATACCTCAAACCTAGGTATAAATATCACCACAAGTCCATCTTCCCTTTTTCTCATATTCTTGATAGATATGCACCCATGATGAGGGTAATAATGAATTATTTCACTTTTGAGAGAAGGTTTTCTCACCTCTACTCATACCATATCCATCTTTTTATGCATTTCACTAAAGCTAGGATGCTACATATAGCATATTATCTTTTCCGTCGCATTGACAACATGGCCTACATTGTTGAAAAGAGAGATTATAATCAAAAAATGAAGAGCGTATTTCATCATTCACTCATCAAGATGGTGGTCATGCATCAACTTTAGCGGAAAAACATTTCATGGGATGCATTCATTGCCAATGAGGTTTTCACTACTGCACCTGGCCATCATCAACAAGATATTCCTTCATCTTCTCATCCTCCCATGTCCACTTCTCCATCACACCCCACTATTCATACATCACCATACACTCACATCCATTCACCTCAAGTGGATCCTTCCTCATCACCTTTCCACAGTCCTTCACCCTCGTATCATGATACCAGAGCATCAAGCAGGGAAAGGAACATTGAAACAACTAGCACTAAAATGGTTGACATTGCGCCATTTCCTTTGACCTATCAGAGAGGCAACATGCATGTGTTTTCTTCACTTGATGTGAAAGGGGGCGTTTTTTCTTCATCAGCTAAACAGGTTGATAAGGGCAAGGAAAATGTTATAGATCATATCATTGTTGAGGAGGAGGACAAACATGAAAATGAGTAGGATTTTCAGTTGATTGACCTTGAAGATGAGGATGAGGAGAGAATTACCAATATGTTGATCAAAATCAAGGATTCCAAGATTAGTGAGCTTCAACCTAATATTGGTATAGCAAAGAATGCGATTAATTTTCTTGAGATGGAGAATTAGCAGTTGGAGACAAAGTAGACCATCAGTGAGGTCAGGGAAATCAGAGATCGAAAAGAGGCTGGAAAGGCCAAGGCTTTGCTAGATGAGACCTTGGGTAGTTTCGATGACAGTGATGATGAGGAAGATCAGATTCCTAGCCAGAGACCAAAGACCATTGTGCCAAAGAGGGATTTAGCCCGAGAAAGGCAGAAAGAGGCAAAATTGGTAGAGCATCTCACTCCGAGTGAGTTACTTGCCATAGAGATTAGCAGGGATAGAGAATCTTGGCTTGAGAGGGAAAATTTTCATCTAGAGGGTCGACTAGAGAAGGCAAAGAGAGACACTGAAATTCATAGGAAGATGGTAAGACATTATGCCATGAGAAACAGGATTGCAAGGCCCAAGCTCAAACGAGCCCATTCAAAGATTTAGGCTTTGATCGAGGAAAAAGAGAAAGAGAAGATAAATATCCTTGCTGAGGTCTCCCTCCAAACCTCCAAACATTTATCAACAAGCTAAATTCCAATTTTGGTACTTTTGTGCACATTTTGAATTTTTGACAGTTTAACTTGTAGAAAATTGGCGAAATGGCGTTGTGCTCTTTTTTGGGCCATCCAAATAGAAAAAGGTCAGCATATTAATGTTCCTAATGGAAATTAAATAAACCTTTGAAAGTTTTAGAATATTTGGAGAAAAACTGGTCCCTCAAAAAGGCCAAAAACTACCAAAAAATCACCTTTTTGCCCTCTTTTTTGCACTGGCACTTTGCATTTAGCAGTCTTGGGATAAATGATTTTTGATAGGGAAGATGGGCACCATTTTCAAACTTGAAAGTTTATTTGGAAAATAGACTCAGAGACCTTTCCAATAAGTCATCATGGATCTCATTTGGAGACCGGGAAGGCCTCCAAAAGTTGGTTGCAAGACATGCCATTTTTTCTGCCTTGGCATTGCACATTTGCACTAGCGTTGCGCCCCTATACCTTGGATCTGCACCCTTACCAGGAGCTATTTCAAAATTTATTTAGCAGCCTTAAAGTCAAACATATTCCAAAATTAGCTCAGAAGTTATGTTAGGAGTTATTATTACAATAAATGTGTCTTAGATATTTTTCCTTGGGCCTTGCATGGTCTCAAAGGTAAAAATGCATTAACTATGTAATAAATGACATCTGAAACCCTAGATAGGGTTAACCTCCTCATTTTTCAGATAAATACTGCATGTATGTTTCATAATTTTTGTTGGCTAATTATTGATCTAAATACCTCATAGACTTTGATTTGTAAAGAGTTTGGCTTTGGAGCTTTGTAACTATTTTGGACTGAATGTCAATGGAACAAGCACATTCACAAGATTCATGAACTTTGTTAAATGGTGATGTTTTTCTGATCTTATACTTTTTTCCTTCTATTTTCATATTTTTCATCCTTTCTCTTATAACAGAGCAGGAAATTTAGGTTAAGATATGTTGTTAGAAGCACCTTAAGTCTATCTGCTTTCTGTTGTTTAAATTTTTTCCTCTACTAGGTTTTATTGGAGAATTTATGAGTTCCCTGCTCTCCATTTCCATCTAGTTTGTTTTCTTGAGATTAACTCGGTAGAGTTTGGCTAAAGAATTTTATGGTTTTCCCTGTCCTTTGGTTATGCTTAAATTTTTTTCTCAACGTTTTCTTTGAAGTTTTCTTACTAGGGTTTAGGCTAAATAAGTTTATGGTTTGCCCTATTCTTTGGTCTATCTTGAATATTCACTTTAAAGGTATTTTAAGTCTGATTGAAGAATTTAGGAGTTCCCTGCTCTTTAATCATTACTGAAATGTTATCTTAAATTTTTTCTTTATCTGAAAGTGAATAGCTAGAGAATTTATGAGTTCCCTTCTTTCTAGGGTTTGTTGGATTGTTGTCTCAAATTTTACTTGATAAAGCTAGGCCAAAGAAATTTATGGTGTGCCCTGTCCTTTGGTTCTTTCTTAAGCATAGTGATCTTAAAGACTCTTCTTGTTCTATTATATGTTAAAGGATTCTTAATTTCCATTTAAGCTACTAAAATCACAATTTAATGTTCATTTCACACCCACATAAGCTATTAAGATCCATTTGGCTTTGTTCACTTGCCCTATGTAACACCCTTGATTTGTTGTTGTAATATTCAAACCTTTTCATAGACCCCATAGCCCAATGGTTTGAATTTATATTACTCTATATGTTCTTCTTAGCAAGCAACCCAACCAAACAAAACAAAACAAACAACCCTATCATTTTGACTAGCCTAAAATCAACATCCTAAATCAATCAAGTTATATCTTTTATACAAATATAGAGAGAGCCCTCTCTAGGACTAGGAAGTCTAGGTCCTAGGTCTCCAAATTTGGTTTGATATTACCCTTGTTTATTTGGTCCTGCCAATCTGACAAATTACAGGGACCTAACATAATGGTGACTCTGCTGGGGACACACTTATTGAAAATATTAGTGTTATATAAAGAACTCAAAAAACCCAAAATATCTCAAGATTGGTATCCAATTGTTGATGATGGAAAACAAAAAAATCCTCAAAAAAATTAGCATCATCCACCTGAGGACTCCACAACTGTCAATAAACCTAAAGACTCCACTGGTAGAAGAATCTAGATTGGTTATAAAGATTCAGTAACCCTTTCCTCTAACTAGTTAACATAGATGAATCCAAGGATACAATTCAGGTATGCTCCAATGAACAAAGATCACTTCCCTGGATTCCCCCACAAAATTCCTCAAACAAATTGGGACACAAACTTGCCTATGTTTCAAGATCAAAATTTTGATGACCCCTTGTTACATCTTATCAAATTTCATATACATAGATGGAGGTTAAAAGTTGCATGGCATGATGATTGCCTCATGAAAATGTTCATGATGACATTAGAAGGTAAAGCAAGGGAATGGTATGAAGGCCTGAACCTTGGTAGTTTTTTTTCTTTAAAGGATTTCCACAAGGTATTTTATGAGCATTATAAAAAAAATTGTTCATCTTTATCATTAGCTGAAAATTGTTATGATCAATCTGAAGATCTCATACAATACATTGTAAACATTGGTGAAGATTTAGGAAATTGGCATCTTTAATATCTATTAGAGGAAATTCATGCATTTCATACTCAAGTTAAATGTCATAACAACCAAGATAAGTTGGTTGAGGATGAAATCAATCAAGGAATGGAAGAAAATCCACAGGATCTATCTGAAGGGACAAGTGATGATTCACCATCTCTTCTATGTGAGGCTCAAGAATACCTTCAACATTATGACCAACCTTCAGAAGAGAAAGAGGGAAACTGGGTTTCTGTCCAAAGAATGTGAAAAATGCCTCCTCTTTTAACTGAAGAAGAAATAAATCAGATCCTAAACATACAGCCATCCTCCAAATTTTTATGTCAAGAAGATATTTCTATTTATTCCACTGTTCACCTATCCACTGATGCATTTTCTCATCCAGATACTTTAGAACAAATTGATATTGATTTTGTACTACTTTCTCAAGAAGACCTATTGTCAGAGAATGATTTTGATAAGGAACTTAACACAGAATTTAGCCCATTCAATTAAAGCATATCAAGTTTATTTAAAGACAACACAGTAGTATGTAATGAGGCTGCCAAGATAGATGGTCATAAAGAGGGGGAAGATATTATTTCTCAAAATAATCCCAAGGTTAGCCAAGTGGAGGAAGGAGTAGTCCTGGATGAAGCTTATTTCTCCAATCCTCTAGGCCAGTTATTATTCAAAGACCCCTTTGCTAGTTTCTTAGAGACATTTAAAGGAGTAAACTATGTCAAGAATAGTTTGTTGTAGAGTATAAAAAATATTTTGTGAAATTTTGTTCAAAAACAGATGATATGGGAGTGGCCTTTTCATATTTTCATCATACCTAAAATGCTGAATGAAAATCAATCATGCGGTCTCTTACTTGATTTCCTGTATTGGAAAAGAGAGTTCACATAATGTAGATATCATATACAAGTTAGATTAGGATAGATAGGTATGAAAATAAGCTCAGCACTATGAGCATCTTTTTAGTTTTAGATTGTTTTGACAAAAAAGAGAGAAAAGGAACAAAAGAGAAAAGAGGGAAGATAAAAGAAAAAGGTAAATCCCCATACCAAAAATAATATTTCTGAAAGTGTGCAAGTCAAAATGCCACCCCTTTTGAAAAGAAAGTTTTGTTCAATCATACAGCCTAATCATGTTCAAACAAATTTTAAATTTCTATTGATAGGTTAGTGAATGAATATTTGATAAACTATTTAAACTTGGCTTATCAGTAGACTAGGTTAGGAAAGGATATTGGTTCCCAAAGCTCAAATCTGAACCAAAGAGAAAAGAGAGGGATGAATGACAAATTCCAAATTATAGCCCTCAGTTTTTTTATTTTGTGTAAAAATAAAAATTTTGTGGAGCTTGTCCAAAATGCCAGATCTCATGACAAATCAAATTGCTTAACATTGATTTGGTCATGTTTTAAACCTTATGTTGATATATTAGAGAATGAAAATTTGTCAAACTGTTTAATCTTGACATATAAGTAGATTAGGTAGAGAATAGAAGAGCTCATCATTCTAATCTAAGCCTTTTGGATGATATAAGGGTAGAAGTAGATAGTTTTTTCATTCAAAATAAAAAAATGATGTCCAGGTTTTGCCGATCTAAATGCACCCAAATGAAGAAAAAAAAGCTAGGCAAAGTATGATGGGTAGGTAGAGTTGATGTCGAAGCAATCATTTTTTTTTAGATTTTAAGATCACTGCTTCAAGGACCACAAGCAAATTAGCAATTGAATAAGGAGGAAATTTGCCAACGGAAATCAAGGCACTGATTTACAAATCCTAGAGATCTGAACTTTGATATTCTTGACACCTCCTAAAGGATTTTCCATCCCCAAGTGGAGCAAATGTTAGTCATCAGTATTTTTCACTCTCTTTGGATGACTATAGAATGGTTATAAGTTTTTTGAAAACAATATTCCTTGAATATATTGAGTTTAAGAAATCTCACTGCCTTTATTATCTTCATAAAACCTTTTCCCTATCTATCAGCTGGCCATCTCAAAGTCATCGTGTTTCTCTTAAAAAACTCATTATGGGCTTATGCCTCTCATTTTCATCTTTCTTTCCTACCTAAAACCTCATTTCCTCATTTTCCCCTCTCAATAAACTCCATCCTCCCTCTAAGATTTCTTGTTGCTAACTCATTCCCATGTCCCCTTGAGCATAACAACACTTTTGGAAATGCTCTTTTCACTTGAAAGTTTTTAAGTCGAATTTCATTCAAAATCAGGTTAAAAGGCACTCCCATTAGGTCATTAGGGTTTTCCATTTTTTCAAGGTCATACTTTCATTCTGATGAGGTTAGCACACATATGAGAAGGATTTATTATGACAAGCATTCTTCTGGCTCCCCAAAATCCTTAGATGTTTCAGGCACTGCTTTTCCTTTGCTAGAATCTGGCTCGGATGCAATAGAATGTCAAGGCATGATTATTCAAGAAGGACCTAAAATTTCTGAATAGGATTATCTTCTCAGTTCAGAACTTGCAAGTGAGAAAAATGGACAAAGTTTGGCACTTCTGTAGAGGTGTTGGAATATTTATCAGCATAAAGTACTGATGATGTAGACTGTCTACTCCTGAAATAAAATAACTTACAGAAACATAAAGGGGAAAAACTTGGTCTTGTAGATGACAAGGGCTATAAACTTGATGGTTCATTTGAGTGCCAAAGTAGTGATTACTTGCAGGAAAATAACATGGAGGAAGCACACAAGGCCAAACATGAAGAAAGTCTATCATAAAATATTGATGGAATATGGAAAATGGTAAGGTGAATTGGAAATAAATGAATGAACTTTAAATGGCTATAGAGAACTTAGAAGACAACATTGATGATTGATGTAAAGAACTGTAGGCACTTAGAGATTTGAAAAAGGTGTCCAGAGAAGGTGGAAATTATGAGTTGAACTTTATGGTGGAAACTACAGAATATTTTGAAGATGCTACTATGTGATTAAATCCCAAAGTTGTCAAAGAGAACATGTCAAGCCTCAATGATCAAAAGAAAAGCTAATTCAGTGACTTCAGCAACTTTCAAAGAAAAAAGTGTCAAAGAGTATCAGTGAAAAAGGAAAAGACTTCAAACATTAGAAAGTGGGTTTGTCAAAGTTAAATTAAATCCACAAGCCTATAAAATCCCATTTCACACATCAAGAGAACCATTGTTACCTTTCAAAATATCAAGAGCATTCAGCAAGGAAGATTTTATGGGTTTTCTAAGCGAATTTGGGTTAGGTTCCTTGGTGCTGCCCATTTGCACCGGCGCTGTGCGGATGGAGATCGGCACTACACCCTTGCCAGAAATTCCTTATGCATTTTGTGAGGGCATTGCGTGCCTGTAGACTAGCGTTGCATCCTTTCCAAAGCATTGCACCCTTTCCAGAAGGACCCTGTGCTAAATTTCCTTCTTGCTACGTGCTCAGAGACTGGGATTGCGCACTTGGGTTGGCACTGCACCATTAGGCATTGGCGCTACATGCCTAGACACAAGATTTTTCCAAGGGTTGGGGCCATCCAAATCACTTCAAATCGCTTTCAAATCTTTGCCAAAGTCCTCCAAGCACTCTTGAGGGGTAAGTACATGACATGAACATTTCTTTGAAGCTATTTTATAACTTTTAATTGAATGGAAATGAAACCCTAAATGAAACCCTAAATTTTAGCTTGAGATCATTGTCTTACCCTTGTTTCATCTTCATAAAAAAAATATCAGTCACGAAAAGGGTAATTGCATAGATCTAGGGTTTTACATTCACCTAGTTTTCCTCTTCACTCAGTCCCTTCATTTGTTCAAACTGCCATTTCATTCCCTTCCCCTCATCTCATTTCACTTATGCCCTTGGATTTTATAAAACAGAGTAAAGATGTCAAAGGAAGAAGACAGTGGCATGGTTGGTGAGGCACAAATTCCAAGGAGACGTGATCATAAGAGAGGAAAAATAAATAGATTTGAACCCATCACCAAAAGTTAACTCATGGCATCTCCTCTTATTGTTTCTTGCTTTAAACATGTGGGTTGCTTTGAGTTTTGTGAGAGAGTGCAGGAAGTCCAAAATCACCCGGAGCTGACAAGACTAATCATCATCAATCTACATGACAATCAATTCAATCTTTCCAGGGTTACATTGGAGATGTCCACTAATGCCATCGAAGCTGCTACAGGGATACCTAATGTGGGAGAGAAGTGGTTCAAACAATCAAACCTAGACATGAGTTATTTTAAACCATACCTCAAACCTAGGTATAAAGATCACCACAAGTCCATCTTCCCTTTTTCTCATCTTCTTGATATTTATGCACCCATGATGAGGATAATAATGAAGTATTTCACTTGTGAGGGAAGGTTTTCCCGTCTCTACACATATCATATCTGTCTTCTTATGCATTTCACTAGAGTTAGGATGCTGCATATACCATATTATATTTTCTGTAGCATTAAAAAAATGGCCTACATTGTGCAAAAGAGAGATTATAATCAGTAGATGCAAAGCCTATTTTATTATTCACTCATCAAGATGGTGGTCATGCATCAACTTCAGCAGAAAAAAATTTCATGGGGTGCATTCATTGCCAATGAGGTTTTCACTACCCCACCTAGCCATCATCAGAATTATATTCATTCATCTTCTCATCCTCCCATACCCACTTCTCCATCACACCCATTTTTTCATACATCACCATACACTCACATCCATTCACCTCAAGTTGATCCTTCCTCATCACCTTTCCACAATAATTCACCCTCATATCATGATACCGGAGCATCAAGCAGGGAAAGGAACATTGAAACAACTGGCACTAAAATGATTGACACTGAGCCATTTCCCTTGACCAATCGGAGAGGCCACATGCATGTTTTTTGTTCACTTGATTGGAAAGGGGCCATGTTTTCTTCATCAAAAAAATAGGTTGATAAGGGCAACGAAAAGGTTACGCATATCATTTTTGCGGAGGAGGGCAAACATGACCCCGAGTAGGATTTTTAGTTGATTGACCTTGAAGATGAGGATGACGAGAGAATTACAAATATGTTGATCAAAAGCAAGGATGCCAAGATTAGTGAGCTTCAAGCTAATCTTGGTAGAGCAAAGAATGTGATTAATTTTCTTGAGCTAGAGAATCAGCAGTTGGAGACAAAACAGACCATCAGTGAGGTCAGGGAAATCAGAGCTCAAAAAGAGGCCAGAAAGGCCAAGGCTTTGCTAGATGATACCTTGGGAATTTTTTATGACAGTGATGATGAGGAAGATCAACTTCCTAGGAAAAGACCGAAGACCATTGGGCCGAAGAGGGCTTTAGCTCGAGAAAGGCAGAAAGAGGCAGAATTGGCTAAGAAGCTCACTCTGAGTGAGCATCTTTCCATAGATATTATAAGGGATAGAGAATCTTATATTGGGAGGGAAAATTTACATCTATATGGTTAACTAGAGAAGGTAAAGAGAGACACTGACATTCAGAGGAATATGGCAAGACATTATGCCATGAGAAATAGGATTGCAAGGGCCAAGCTCAAACGAGCCCATGCAAAGATTCGGCCTTTGACCGAGGAAAAAGAGAAAAATAAGCTCTATATCCTTGCTAAGGTGTCCCTCCAAGCCTCCAAACCTTGATCAACAAGCTAAATTCTAATTTTGGCACTTTTGTGTACAATTTGAATTTTTGACAGTTTGACTTGTAAAAAATTGGCCAAATGAGCAACGCCACTAGCGTTGCGCTCATTTTTGGGCCATCCAAATGGAAAAAGGTCAACATATTCATGTTCCTAATGGAAATTACATCAACCTCAGAATTGTTTATAAGATTTGGAGCAAAACGGTTCCCTCAAAAAGGCCAAAAAATCACGTTTTTGCCGTCTTTTTGGCACTGGTGCTACTCGTTTCATAGTCTTGGGAGAAGTGAGTTTTGGTAGGGTATATGGGAACCATTTTGAAAAGTGAAAGAATATTTTGAAACTAGACTCAGATACCTTTCCAATGAGCCATCCTGGAGCTCATTTGGACACTGAGAAGGCATCCAAATGTTGGCTGCAATACATGCCATTTTTCCTGCCTTGGAGTTGCGCGTTTGCACTGGCGTTGTGCTCTTGTACCTTGGAGCTGCACCCTTACTAGGATTTATTGAAAAATTTATTTAGAAGCCTTAAATTAAAATATATTCCTAAATTATCTCATAAGTTATGTTAGGAGAAGTTATGTTAGGAGTTATTATTACAATAAATGAGTCTTAGATATTTTGTCTTGGGCCTTGCATGGTTTCAAAGGTCAAAATGCATTAACTATGTAATAAATGACATCTGAAACCCTAACTAGGGTTCACCTCCTCATTTTGCAGATAAATAATGCATGCATGTTTTATAATTTTTGTTGGTTGATTTTTGAGCTGAATACCTCATAGACTTTGAGTTGTAAAGAGTTTGGCTTTGGAGCTTTGTAACTGTTTTGACCTGAATGTCAATGGAACAAGCACATTCATAGGATTCATGAACTTTGTTAAATGGTGATTTTGTTATGATCTTATACTTGTTTCCTTATGTTTTCATATTTTTCATCCTTTCTCTTATAACAGGGAAAAAAAATTAGGTTAAGATATGTTGTTAGAGGCACCTTAATTCTGTCTTCTTTCTGTTGTTTAAATGTTTTCCTCTGTTATGTTTGATTGGAGAATGTAAGAGTTCCCTGCTCTTTAATCATTACTGAAATTGTAGGTTTTAACCCTGTACATAAATTCTCTGCAAGCGAATCTTAAAAACATAAAATAAACAATAGCGAGAGCATAAAACATAAAACAAATATACATAGAGATTTTCCCCTGGATCCGAAATCAGGATGACTAGCTTGATTTTTCATTATATTTATTTCAGTGTTACAACACATATATATACATGTCGAAGCATACATAAACCCCAATCCATTAACCCTCAATTATAACATAACTGTAGTTCCCTTGACTGGATCTACAAAATACTAAGGGGCCAAAAACCATCATGCCCCAAAACCATGTGCAAACCCATGCACAAAACCATGGGCGGGTCTGCCCACCGGAAAATAAGGACCAAAAAAAATTTCCTAGAGCGTTGTCCTAGACCTCGACAGGGGGGGCTACCGCCCCCCCTGTGACCCCCTACTATGCCTGATGCAATGTCCAGGGTAGGCTATCGCCCCCCCATTGCCCCTCGTGCATGACTAGTCGTGGAAAGAATATAACACATACCCAACATTCTCCCACTTGTTGTTTTCTTTCTGCAGGGGGCCACAGGAGAGCTAAGTGATTATCCCAGCTTTGCAACATCCATTTTTTCTCTACACCAAGAGAAATTTTGAGTGCTCACAGAATTTTTCAATGCATCTGCAACATTCTTCAAGGTGTCCACCTTTACCAACAACACCCTTTTAGCCTCAACCATATATCTCACAAAGTGATATTGAACATCAATGTGATTTGTCTTTGAATGATAAGCAAGGTTCTTAGCCAAGAAAATTTCACTTTGGCTATCACAGTCTATCCTTATAGCTTGCTGCACCAACCCCATACTTGAACATAATCTGTGCAACCAAATTGCTTCCTTACTTGCATGAGTGGCTGCCATGTATTTTTCCTCTGTAGTTGAAAGAGCCACTACAGACTGTCTTTTACTCATCCAACTGACTCCACCTCCAAATAGGCTAAACACATACCCACTTGTACATCTTCTATGGTCTAGATCTCCAGCCCAGTCTGCATCAACCAAACCACGAATTTCCAACACTCTTTCCAATCTTGTTCTTCCCTGGTAGCACAAGCCATAATCACTAGTGCCATGAAAATATCTGAAAACCCACCTCATTGATGTCCAATGCTCCTTCCCTGGGTTTGACATAAACCTGCTCAATGCTCCCACTGCATGTGTAATGTCTGTTCTAGTATAGACCATTGCATACATCAGGCTACCCACTACACTTGCATAAGGAACACGGGACATATCCTCCTCTTCTTCTTATGTCTTGGGACACTGTTCAGCAAATAGTTTTACACTTATAGGAATCAAAAAATTCACTGATTTACTATCATGCGTATTGAGCCTCTGCAATATAGTCTTGACATACGTCCTCTGGTTTAACCAGAGCTTCCTCTTCGTCCGGTCTATCTTAATTTCCATGCCCAAAATATAGTTTGCAGCACCAAGATCCTTCATGTCAAATTTGGAGAACAGTTGGGCCTTCAAATCTTGGATAATTTCTTTGTCATTTCCAATCAACAACATACCATCCACATATAAGACCAAATAAATAACACGGTCACCAATTAATTTAAAATAAACATAGTGATCCTCCTTGCTTCTGGTGAAGCCAAGTCCCCGTATATAGGTATCAAATTTCTAATACCACATCCTTGGTGACTATTTTAACCCATACAGAGACTTCTTTAACCTGCATACGAGTTCTTTCTTCCCCTTCACCATAAAGCCTTCAGGTTGTTTCATGTAGATATCCTCTTCCAGATCCCCGTGAAGAAATGTTGTCTTCACATCCATATATTCTACCTCAAAATCAAATGCAGCAACAACAAATAAAAGTAATCTAATAGAAGTAACTTTGGCAACAGGAGAAAAAATATCACCAAAATCAATTCCTGGCACCTAGGAATAACCTTTTGCTACCAACCGAACTTTGTATTTTTCCACCTTGCCTTCTACATTCATCTTCTTCTTAAACACCCATTTTCTCCCTATGGGCTTCCTTCCAGTCGGCAACTCCACCAGATCCCATGCCTCATTTTTATGCAAGGATGCCATTTCATCAACCATGGCCTCCTTCTAGAGTTTTCCATCCTCTGAATCTACTGCCTCCCTTATGGTTCTGGGATCATCATCAATAATAGTTAAAGAAAAATTTGGACAGAAATCAGATGGACTAAACCCTTTTGTTTGGTCTAAAATGCGGATGCAAATTAGAGTTTCATTTACTATCAATCCGGGTAAGTAAACTTCGAGGATCATCGAAAATATATGGACTTAGAGAAAAAATAAACTAACCTAAGTGAAGAATTTCCAAATCTCCCTTACAGGAGGTATTTTATTAGGATCTCCAACACCTATTTAGTCATTTAACAAAATGAAATCTAAAGACATTGTGATAAGTGTAAGGCTCCCTTACAGGAGACTGTTCATCAATTTTTCTAATCATCTTAATCAACAAAATATTTAAACTAATGAAATTAAAGTAATTAAATCTAATTCTGATTGATTGCGTGAAATGTTAAAGCTCTCTTACAAGAGACTCTTCATTTATATCTCAAGCATATAAATCAGAAACTTAAACTAATGAAATCAAACATTAAATAACAAATCAAATCAAATCAAACAAATCAGATTCATTGAAGGAAACATTAATACTTTCTTACGAAAGGTCATTCATTAATATTCCAAACATATGAACCTAATAATATAATCTAATGAAATTCACAAACAAACATAAAATAAAAGCTCACTAAAATAAAATTGTACTTGCTAGGCAATGGGGATCCTTCCAAGGATTCACAAGCACACAAAAAGAAAAGTCAAATGTAGAGGATCAAAGAAGCTCTGTCTTATTCATCATCAATTTCAAATTATAATTTCAACCATTACAATGATTCTCTAATCTAACTTCTCATTACCAACCTATAAGATACTAAGATTACAAAATGAAGACTACAAATGAAGGAGATAACACTCCTATTTATACAAAAGCTATGACAACAAACTCATAAATGTAAATCCACTATTCCCTCCTTTGACCCACATATTTCTCAACCAATCGTGACACATAACCCTATCCTCCATGATCTTCTCCATGAGGTCCATGATCTCCTCTATGAGGTCCATGATTTCCTCAAATTCGAATTTGAACATAGAGTGTCACATAAGGGTGCCTAGGAAGCTTCTTTTTTACCTACACATGTCAACAAACTCATTCTAATTGTTAGGTATAAGTATAAGCATATTATTTTCTAAAGTTTAACCATAAATCCACTTAAAATTTTTAAGAATTAATAAACTTTGGAAAAGCATAGTTATAACCCAATGATGAGGTAAATGTAATGATGTGGAGGTGGAATGAAGGTGACATGAACGTAATATGGAAGTAATGTGAAGGTATTAGTGAATAATGGAGTGAGAATAGGGACTATTTTGAGACCCAACATACCCCCAAACTAAAGGTATTGCATGTCCTCATGCAATTTATTACTTTTTGATACTTGAGCTTTGGCTTAAACTCTGCGTGATATTATTTACTTAACTTTTGCAAAGTGTTTTGATGAACTGCAACTTGGTTGGTTCTTGTGTTTCAACCATATTTTGTTTGTTGCATTCAATTTTAATGTATGATATTTTCACATTGATAAGTGATTTTTATTGCAGAGTATTTTTGTTGGAATGCATCATGGTTGGCTCTTGTGTGACAACCATGATTGTGTTGGCATCGAATTATCTTTTAAGTACTTTTTGAAAAGCCATTTATATACTCATGATGATGTAATAGTAAATATATTTTGAAAGTATGTGGGCTTTTAATGTGATATGAATGTTTTGAATGTTATATGAATTTGGCAACATATCAATGTGAATGTATTTCCCCCCTCAACTGATGGTTTTGGCAATTTGACAAAATAACGAAAGGAAGTGAATTTTTTCCAAAAATTATCATTCTAACTTTTCAAGGAATTAAATGGTTAAAAGTTAGAAAATATCATACCTTAACTTACCCTTCCAAAAATGGATGAGATTTGTGCACGTGTGGATGCAAAATTATTTTCATACTCTTCTTTACTTGGTTGTGAAAATGGTGCATGAAATAAAAAAAGTGAATCTTTTATTGTTGCTGCATCTTCTGCTAAATCTACTGTTGGATCTTCTGTTGAATGCAGCTGAAAATGTATAAGGCTTGGAAGGTATACAAAATTAAAAATTTACACTTTCTCCCAACCTTATTTATTGACTTGTCCTCAAGTCATTTACATCAAAAACAAAAATGTAATGATAGTAATTCTGCGTCCTCTGCTACAAAATGATTGGTCTTCAAGCCTTCAACGCTCATTGGCACAATTCTTGTCATGTGAATAAATGTTTCGGTGTCGAACATAACAAGAAATTGTTAACTTAGTGGTCATTGATGGATGCCACTAGTCAACATGAGAGCTCCCATCTTTAATGTGGATGAGAGTCAAGATGTCCCGAACACATCTTTCTAAGTATGAATGAATTTGTTGTTGTCAAATACTTAGAAGATCTGATTAACAAGGTACATTGATATATTCTTGCCCTTAAGACATGCAAGCTTCAAGGTTTTTTTAGAAAAATATTTAGACTCAAGGACTATGGACTCAATGGTGTATGGAAGGAAGGTTTTATTTGCAAGTGTAGGAAAAAAGAAACGGACTATTGATATGTAAAGTGGACCAAAAAGCTTGTAGATGAGTTGTGTTGGTTTTATTGGTGGGTTAGGATTGAAGAAAATGTAATGAAGTGTACGTGGTAATGTAAAATGGATAATTAATCTTGCTAGGAAAAATAAAATGAATTATGGCTTCAATTTGTCACATATAGCAAATATGCTCCTTAATTCTGGGTTGGCTTCTAAAATCGCTAAGTTTGACCAGCATTGACCAGCCACCTGTAGATGTTGAATTCAAGTGTGCATAGGTATTTCACCATCCTTTTCCATTTAGGAACAAACCCAGCTATTTGAATTTTTCTAATCTGTCATGCAAAATTTCAAACCATTAAGCTATTACAGAAAGTTGCAAGAACTTGTAATTTTCTGGAAATTTCCTTTATGATCGTGGACTGGTTCTTTAGAGTTTTTCATGAAATTTGTCTTTGTAAGACCTATTGTCATCACAATGTAATCTCCTTACTGATCACTTAATTAACCTGTAACCTGCGAAAAAAAGTTGGCAGAAATAAAACATATGTGTGTTCAAGAATAAATGCCCAGTTCCTTTATGATTCTTACGCAAAAATTCTGTACCAAATAAAACAAGTTAAGGACAATCAAAGTGTTGAAATTGACTCAATCATGATATTAATATCAACCCATTCTTAAAGAAATAACCATGAAAAGTAAATTTACTTCCTATTTGTGTCAGATAACACATGTGCATGGAAATGTTATCATGAGATGACCAGCAATATTTCCGAATTTATGATGTTCCAAATAATCTCAATGCAAAAATATAAATTTCATGTGGTCAAATTTTAGGTAAGAATTTAGAAGTTCATTTTAACTATGAAATAAAATTTTTGAGAATTTATAAATGTGAAAATTTAGAAAAAAATTTGGACATTTTTTTTTTAATTTTTATTCCCTTTTTATTTTATTTTATCTCTAAAAATAAAAGATTAACAATCTAAAATAAAAAAAAAATTATCTAAAGCTAAATCTAACAAAATTAAATTAAAATCTAAAGTATTAAAAAATAAAATAAAAAAATATAACAAAAAATGAAAATTAAACTAAACTCTTCAAAGGCAATTTTTTATTTTTATTTTTGACTTTTTTTAAATCTAAAAATGAAAAAAATGAAAAATTAATTTCTAAAACGCATTAAGACAAAATTAAAACAAACATTACTTAAAATCTAAAAACTAAAAACTAAAAATTAAAAAAAAAATAAACGAAAATCTAAAATCTACGAACTAAAAACAAAAAATTAAAACTAAAAGTTAATAAAAAATGAAATTAAACCTAGAACCTAACACGAAACTATCTAACACAAAAATATGAAATCGAACTAAACAAAAATTTAAACGCATAGATGTTGGCTTTCATTTGGAGGTTGGGCGTAAAGAAAGGAAGGGACGTCGACGACAGAGGAGATGTTGTTGCTTTAATTGAGGACAATTACTAGATCAATAGGAGAATGGTAGCTAGCATCTGGTAGTAAAGAAGATGAAATCTGCTTCAGGTTTTTCTGTTGTGGATTGCAGGTGGAGCTTTCACTTGCAGTGATACTGTGAAATTCTCGCATGATTTCTCTGCTGCTAGTACTCTAACTGCTGGCTGTAAAGTGACCTCGAGATTTCTAGTTAGGCCACCGGTTCTCCATTTTGACAAATCAACTTCGTTGCATGAATCTCGCATTCCTTTCTAGAGATTCTTCTTGTTGTGTCGACTTCCTATTTGAATTGATATCTTCTCTAATTCATAACTTCACAAAATCTATAAGCAATCTATCAAATCGCTCAAACCCAGCGACAAAATTTGCATGCAATCATTAAATTACTTAAATTGGAATATTGTTGTTATAGGTTAGATAGATTCATGCCAAAGTCGATTATATATATATATATATATATATATATATATATATATATATATATATATTTAAGTACAGAGCCGCAGCACTTAAATTTTAAAAAAACCGTTTTTTTATGTTGTCACCAAAATAGGGTTCCGAAGAACTGTGATTTACTCTTAAACCGTCAGGACTCCAAGGAAACGATTTCTGGGTTATGTAATTCATTCCGTTCCAAAAAAAACCCATGTCTTCATTTTTTTTAAAATTTACCTTGCTTCGATCAGAAACTGCTTTTTAAAACTGACATTTTTTCAGAGGTCGAAGCCACTGGCACTCAATTGCGCCTTCCGTAGCTAGATTTGAATGCATATTTTTATGTCCAAGAATCGTTTCATATTCGGTGTAGCTTTCATTACAAGAAGTAATGGATTTGGTAGTGTGCGGAGGTATGGCTGATTTGGATCAATGGGCATTGTTTTATTTTATATACCCACACATTGAAAAATGTATAGTTTTAGCTTGATTGCATATCGATAGAGATTGTGAGTATAAATCTTGTGTGATTGAGAGAATTTATGGTATTTATGTAGAGGATAATGCAATGTATATTGTGTGAGAAATTCCGTATTGAATCGAATAAAAATGAGTGGAGAATCCCCAGCATAGAACATGTTAATCCAAGGAGGAGGAGTTCCCGGGAGCGGTGGTAATATGGAGTTGTCTTTAGTGCGACTTTTTGAAGTTTCAGGTGCCGGAATCGGGTGAAAAATTTTGAAGTAAAATCTTTGTTTTTATTATTCAAACTGGTTTTTTGACTTTATATATGGATTCAGCACCCTCAAAAACCTCTAGGGCACTTCGATTGTGCAAAGTTAGGAATTTAGAGAAATTACACCATAAAAAATCACCGTAAAAGCCTTCAAAAAGTCGCACTAAAGACTGCTCGGTGGCAATATTGGTGCAACAAAAACTACTACCACCTCTGCATTGGGTTCCATGATGCTCAATTCAATGGGTAGTCCAACCTTAAATATCCCTACAAGTTAATAACGCCAAACACAAATTTCCCCAATAGTAAAGAACATTGTGCTTTGGATCGCCACCAAGAGATGATCAGGTGTAGCTGGATCTCCAAATAGGGATAAATAATCAATTCTCAGTTGAAGCAAAGTAAGAAAAATGAATTTCAAGCAAAACCCAATTGAAAAAAAACACAACTCTGAGAAGAGCCCAAGTGACAACAATAAATCCTAAAGCAGGAACCGAGTGAAAACAAACAATTCTGAGCAGGACCCGTGTAAGGATGTAAAAAATGAGTGGACTTATGCACAAGGAATAAAATAGAAATGCAGATTCTTCAATTGACACAGTTCAAGTTTTGTTTTTTTTTTTAACTTTCTGGGGTAATGGTTTTCTCAATACCGGAGCAAATTATGGCGCAGGAACAATAGATTTAAATCGAGAAGCCAAAACTAGAGAAAGTGAATAAAAAAAATTCCAAAATCAAACAATCATATGTGCATTAATAATGCCATTGATTTATTTCAAATAAAATGTGCAGATCAATTTTCCAGCGAGATTATTTTTATTTGAAATAAATCGATAGATTTTTTGATCTTCTTGATCACATGAAGTGCCGAAAGAGAGCATACTAATCTCTTGATTTTTTTTTATTTATGCAGGTTAGCGTGGATGGATAATAAACACAATCAAGATTTGTGACAAAACATCGCATTTTCTATACTCTTTCTGCAATGTCACGGGGGCGTTTAGACTCTCAGAAGACAAAGCTTTCCGATAATCAAGCTATTGGATTACTCGTGATACATAAACAAGATAGAGAAATACAATGCTGAAGCAGCTCTTTTACTGTGCCATTGAATTTATTCATTTATTCATGATGGTTTTTTCATTATTTTTTTATTTTTTAAAAAACAAGACTAAAAGAAAATTCTACGAGATCTCGTTTTATTTATTTATTTATTTTAATCTATTCTACATTAACTTGAAAGATGCTTTATTTTCTAAGTAAAAGAATGATTCTAGTGAAGCCATCTACAGACTAAGAATTTGAAAATGCTCACATCAAGATTTAAAATTTTTACCTTATGATTTTCAAACATGTGAGTAACCTATCTTATTCTTGGAGTTGGAGCAAGGTTCTTTTGAAACTAGTCTTCATTATTGCTCTTGCTCTCAAAGAAGTACCTATTTAACATCTTCAAATTTCTCATCCATAGATGAATTAGTAAGAAATGGGGGGTTTAAAAACTGAATTTGAAACTAAGTATGAAAATAAAAATAAAAAAGCTCAACTTAAACTCCTTTATGAAGATCGTGATGTCACCAGGTTTCACGAGTTAGTCCATAAAAATAAATTTCATATAAAAATGACTTCCTAAGTCCATCTCTAAATCATCCTCCCCGGCAACAGCGCCAAAATGTTTGGTCTAAAATGTACATGCAAATTAGAGTTTCATTTACTATCAATCTGGGTAAGTAAACTTTGAGGATCATCCAAAATATATGGACTTAGAGACAAACTAAACTAAGCTAGGTGAAGAAATGCCAAAGCTCCCTTACAGAAGGTCTTTCGTTAGGATCTCCAACACCTATTTTGTCATTTAACAAAATGAAATCTAAAGACATTGTGATAAGTGTAAGAAATATTAAGGCTCCCTTACAGGAGACTGTTCATTAATATTTCTAATCATATTAATCAACAAACTATTTAAACTAATTAAATTAAAGCAATTAAATCTAATTATGATTGATTGCATGAAATGTTAAAGCTCTCTTACAAGAGACTATTCATTTATATCTCAAGCATATAAATCATAAACTTAAACTAATGAAATTAAACGTTAAATAACAAATCAAATCAAACAAATCAGATTCATTGAAGGAAACATTAATAGTTTCTTACGAAAGGTCATTCATTAATAATCCAAACGTATGAACCTGATAATATAATCTAATGAAATTCACAAATAAACATAAAATAAAAACTTACTAAAATAAAAGTGTACTTTCTAGGCAATGGGGATCCTTCCAAGGATTCACAAGCACACAAAAAAAAAGTCAAATGTAGAGGATCAAAGAAGCTCCATCTTATTCATCATCAATTGCAAATTACAATTGCAACCATTACAATGATTCTCCAATCTAACTTCTCACTACCAACCTATAAGATACTAAGATTACAAAATAAAGACTACGAATGGAGATTAAGATTACAAAATCAAGACTAAAAATGAAGGAGATAACACTCCTATTTATACAAAAACTATTATAACAAACTCATAAATGTAAATCCACTATTTCCTCCTTTGACCCACATATTTATCAACCAATGGTGACACATAACCCTATCCTCCATGAGGTCCATGATCTCCTCAAATTCGAATTTGAACATAGAGTGCCACATAAAGGTGCCTAGGAAGCTTCTTTTGTATCTACACATGTCAAAAAACTCATTCTAATTGTTAGGTATAAGTATAAGCATATTATTTTCTAAAGTTTAACCATAAATCTACTTTAAAATGTTAAGAATTAATAAACTTGGGAAATCATAGTTATAACCCAATGATGAGGTAAATGTAATGATGTGGAGGTGGAATGAAGGTGACATGAAGGTAATATGGAAGTAATTTGAAGGTATTAGTGAATAATGGATTGAGAATAGGGACTATTTTGAGACCCAACATTTTCTGGTTCTCTTCTTTCCCGAACTGATCTTCTCATAGCTGGAGTTTGTGGCTCTTCCTCTTCTGACTCTTCTTCTGTTGTAGAGTCTGATTCATCCTCATTTACCTAAAACTCTATCTTCTAAGGTTCCTTTGGTAGGGCTTCATTTCTAACAACATCTTTCACCTCTCTAAACACCACATCTTCGCTGTACACAACCTTCCTTATTTTCGGGTTCCAAAGCTTGTAACCCTTTAAACTATCCTTATACCCAATTAAGATGCACCTTTTAGTTTCATTATCCAACTTGGTCCTTTTCACCTTTGGAACATGTACATATGCATCACATCCAAATACCCTTAGATGTGAAAGAGAGGGTTTCTTACCATTCCATACCTCATGTGGAGTCTTATCCTCTAACGCTGATGAAGGTGATTTGTTAACCAAGTAACATGCAGTCTACACTGTCTCTGCCCAGAATTCTTGTCCTAACCCAGTACCACTGAGCATGCTTCTTTTCTTTTCCATCAGTGTTCTATTAATTCTTTCTGCAACTCCGTTTTCCTGAGGTGTGTATGGAGTAGTCTTCTACCATGCTATACCACACTTCTTACAAAACTCTTCAAATTCCTTCTTGCAGAACTCCACACCATTATTTGTCCTTAGCACCTTTATCTTCTTCTCTGTCTGGTTTTCCACAAGAGCCTTAAATTATTTAAATCTGTCAAAGACTTTGGATTTCTTCCTTAAGAAATATATCCATGTATTCCTTGAGAAGTCATCTATGAATGAAACATAGTACATAGACTAACCCAGTGATGGAACTGACACAGGTCCAAACACATCACTGTGCACAAGCTCTAATATCTGGTTCGCCCTCTTAGCACTAGAAGGAAAACTCACCCGATTCTGCTTCCCATATACACAATGTTTATAGAAATCGAAATCTAGAGAGCTATTAGACATACCTTCTACCATACCATTTCCATGCAGTATCCAAAGGCCCTTCTCTCCAATATGTCCAAGCCTTTGATGCCATAGCATGGTCTTTTCTCCAAAGACCGCTAGGCTTTCTGCTCCACTTTCAGGAACCATAGAACTATTGCACCCAGCAATAACAGTGTTGCCCTGAAGCTTGTACAGAGTTACAATCTGAACTCCTCGCATAATACCACTGCTCCGTGAACCATCTTATAGGTATCTTTCTCAAACATTGTTTTTACTCCTGCTTCATCCATCTTGCTTACAGAAATCAGATTTTTGGACAATGCAGGAATGTGCAGAACACCTGGAAGTGTTCTAATCCTTCCACCTTGTAGCTTCAGCTTGAATTTTCCACGTCCTACGATTCTAGCCTTTCTATCATCACCTAAAAATACATCACCGCCATCATATTTTTCATACTCGCAGAACCACTCCCTATGAGGAGTGAAGTGAAAGGATGCACCTGAGTCAATAAACCATTACTCATGATCTACATGTGTATTTGAATAATAAGCCAAATACACATCCCCACCTTCATCCGAGGAGGTTTTTGCCTCTGCAGAAGGAGCATCATCAGATCCTTTTCCTTTCTCAGGAGCTTTAGATCTGCAGTCTTTTTTGTAGCACCCTTCCTTGCCGCATTTCTAGCACACCTTTACAAAATTTCCAGGAGATTTAGATCTCCCTCTAGATTTATATCTCTCACTGGAAACCTTATTCTTGTTTCTATTCTGGAACCTTCCTCATACAGATAAGGCATCTCCATTATGACCCTCCATATTTCTCCGTCTCATTTCCTCTGACAGCAAGGCTAAGACAATGTCATCAAAATTCAAGCTATTTGTATTGCTACATGTTGGGGTTCCTATGTTTTGGCCAGATTGGAAAACCAAAATATAATACAACATCAAACTGCTTTGAGATTCAAGGATCTAGCCCTCCTGGATACAGAGAGGGATCTCTCTATGAATGAGTTAAAAGATGTAATCTTTAAAACCTGAAATGTGATATTAGGCTAGTTATGAAGAGCATGGGTTTTGTTTGTTTGTTTTTGGTTGGAAACAGACATGATGAAGGTGAGGGTAGTTCAAAATAAAGGGTGAAGATGTCTGCAAGTGAAGGAATGATTCGGCTGACAAAAAAGGCAAATATAGTTTTAACCCATTGGGATATAGAGTCATAGGAGGATTTTAATTGGACAGAAAGGTTCAAGAAGGATCTATGGGGCAAGTCACTTATGTCAAATGATCTCTTAAAGTGATTTATGGAATGAAATAGATAGGAAATGGAGAAACAAACAAATGAAGAATAGTGAACAGTCTAAGATCAAATAAGTGCTTTCAAACTATTTTTCTTCGGAATGTACTTAGGGAAAACATAAAAGTATTCTGAGATCAGGTAAGTGCTTTTAAAGCAGCCTGCATTGAAGTAATTTTAGTTGGAAAACATTTTTTAAAATAGTTGGAATAGCTTAAGATCAGGTGATTTCTTTCAAACTAGCATGCTTTCAGCATATTCTATAAGAAAAACACAGATAACAGTCACAAAGAGCAATTTAGATCAAGAAAGTGCTTTGAAACCAACCTGCTTTAATATACTCTTCAAAGAGAACGTTCGAATGAAGAAAACATAGAAATAAAGCTTTCAGTAAGAGTAGGGTACTGTTGAGAGTAAATCCTAGCTCTATGTTTGCTACTCTTTATCAAATAAAGTGGATAGAGTGAAAAAAAATTAAAGAAAATAACAATTGACAGTGAGGAACACATCACCATTGACAAAAATCAGGATCCCATAAATCAGCAGCTTGTATTTGATGTTCAAACCAGTTACAATCAGCAAGCCTAGTGGGTCTCTACAACTTCGAACTTCTCATATCAGCTTATGTATCTTCAAGTCACAAACAAGGCATCAGTAGCTTCAGAAACAATTACATGCATTCAGATGTCCAGAGACCAACATTTTCTCATCTTCTACAGAAGTATTTATAGAAGAAAGAGGAGCTGTGATCTGGTTAAAGATCTCTTGGGTCAATTAATACATATTCATGACTTCTCAGCCTTTGAGGGCCTCGATGAAGAAATTTATTGGTGTTTATCTTCATTAATTGTTTTACACTTAGGATTAAGCTCGGTGGGAGCTTTTGTTGACTTTTGAGTCTTTGTGTCATGTTGAAGTAACTATATTTCTGCTCCCCCAGCCCTAATGATCGAAAAGATTTGTTTCTGGGTTGTTCTTAATCTTTAAAATAGTTTTACCAACCATTAGAGATAAGATCTTTGATTTGTATTAATTTTTCAGCTATCTTCGGGCAAAAACCTCTTGTTTCAGATAATGACTAAGCCTTATTTTATTACTATGAGGCTGCAAGTTCCTTTAGGAGCTGGAGAGGGTTCGATTAGCCTTTGCTTAGGGTGCTGGAAGCTTTCTCGGATCGACAGTTGTCTTCATCTCTTCCTAAAACACCTTTAAGTTACTTGAGATCTGTGTTTTAGGTCTGATCAGGCTTATCCTATGCCTTTCGGTCTTTATGACGTCTTTATCCATGGATTTAGGCTTTGATTTGCTAAATGTGTGCCTTAATCTGTCAAACTGCGCTATGAAATCTTCAAACACTAATACTCTTTGTTTCTTTTATGCATTGATGTGTCTTGTTGATGTGCAGGCCGTGAATGGCTCATATGGCATGAATGCCTCATGAAACATTGACGAGTCATGGAGTTTGAGCCCAGCAAATGGTTTTCTTTGATGCATCAAAGGTGCAGGAATCGTCATTCCCAGCCTTCGGCTTTTTATTTCAATATAATGGAGAACCATTATCACCTGAAAAACATGAAACCAATTAAGAAATCCTGCGTTTTGGGTTAAACTGCTTCATAAATGTGGGAAGAGAGCAGGGCCATTGGATGGCATCATCCAACGGTTGAGATTCATTTAGAAGAGGTCAAATGAGAATGGAGGAAGAGAATAAATCAGATCCGTCGATCGTGTGGAGATCAGCAGTGGGGAATAGTCAAAAAACATAAGGCGGAAAGGCGAAAAGCGATGGAATAATGCGGGAAAGATCTAGGATCGTCCGATCTGGACACGTGGACGGTCCAGATCCAATCGAAGGATCGCAATCGGTGGGGGAAATAGGGAGGGTGTAACGAAAATCGCCGATGTGATTGCGCGATCGGGGAGGGCGATGCAATTAGATGACGGAGTGATTAAGTGTTGGCCTTTGATCTGAGGATCAGATCAATGGTGAGGAGTGAATCAGAGGGATGATCGATTGGGGGAGACAAACTAATGCATCAAACGAAAATTGAGATGCGATGTAGCGCGAGTCGTTCGATCGGCTCCAGATCGACGACAAATATTGCTTTAACTGTGCTCCAGCGGAAACCTTTTGAAACTTATGAAAACCCAAATTTTCAATATAAAAAAAAGTTTTTCTGTCGGGCGGATTAATATATATATATACGGAATGGTCATGGTGCCCGATTGCGGGGCCTTTGATTATATGGAATAAAATACGCCCGGGGCATTAAATAACAAAAGCCCAATCACAATCGAAGCTTTCGGGCTTGGGCTTTTCAATCTAACCATTTAAAACTTGCGATGCGATTAGCACCTCTGGACACTTAACACCTTCGGAGGGGGCATAGTTTTAATAAAGGGACTCAATCGCATCGGAACTTTGATGCGGTCTTTCAATCTACCCATTGTGAATTTTTTCGATGCGATTGCGCTTCGGGTCTAGCACCTGGTTCTAGGGTGCAGGCATATGGAGGGGAAGTGGTTTAGGTTTAGCCCAAGGGGGCTTAAATCTGTAATACAACAAAGGCATTTTTTATGGGTTTTCCACGGATTTTAAAAGGATTTGAGGTTTTGGCAGAGTTTAGAAAAGAGTTTTAAACTATGCAAAGGAGATTTTATGAAGGGGAGAATGAGGAAAATGGAAAATAGAGGAAAATGATGGGAAAAAGAGAGTAAAAATGAAGGTTAGTTTCTAAGTGAATGAAGGGGATAAAAGGGGATTTTACAACAGTCTTTCTCATGGACTTTTTAGCAGAATTTCTGAGTTCTAAAGGGAAACAGCAGTGAAGATTTTCAGACAAGGGCATGAGATCTTCTAGAGGCTTCAAGAAATAACATTTTGGCAATGACACTGTTTCTTGAAGGCTGAACAATGTTTTGGCCACCTTTTGATAGAACACATTTTATAGGTGGCCAACAGTGGCTCCACTTGGGGATGGTGCCTTCTTGAAGGCATCAAGAACTTCAGACCTGCATTTCTCTGGGAGGTTGATCAGTACCTCATCCATTGGGTTGCCTTCTTTGCTGGGACAATCTTCTTTTTTCTGAAAACATATTAGCAGCCAAGAAAAACAATGGATATTCATCAACCAGCTTTCTACCTACCCAATCCTACTGATCTAAAATTTTTTCTTCATTAGAGTGCACTTGGATTGACAAACTCTTTTACAACATTTTTTTTTTTTTGAAAACAGGAAATCTAATCTATTTCTACTCCTTATTTCTCCATGGACTCAGATTAAACAGTTGATTCCATATAATTCTCTACCTAATCTACCATCTGTTGGGATTAAACTGTCCAATCAAATTTTATTCTCTAAATTCTAGAACAGAAATTTAAAAAAAGTCAAGTCAAGATTAAACTGTTTGACTTGTTGTGATCTATGGCATAAAAAACAAGCTGCACATAGATATTTATTTTGTAGAAAATTTAAATCAAAAAATGGAAGGCTTAAGATCTGAAAGTTGAAGCATTTCCTTCACCTTTTTACAGCTATGTTTTTTCCTCTTATTTGAGCTGTCTTTCCTTTGTCAACTGGTTCAGATTTTGAGCTGATTAGAACCAGTTATTCCTTTGTTTGTGACTCAGAAATTAAAACAGATTTGAGTCATCTCTTTTTGGAAACTTAGGTTGAGATTTTGCGCATGTTTGAACCTTTAATTTCTATCTTAATCTACCTACTGATAAGCCAAGATTAAACAGTTCGGAAAATCGAATTCACTATCCTATCAGCAGTAAATTTAAAACTAATTAGTCAATATTAGGCTGTTTGACTAACTAGGAGTGTGTTTTTCAGGAGTGGCATTTCAGCTTGCACACTTTCAAAATTTATTTCTCTTTTTTGGTATGGGGTTGTACCTTTATTGTTTTTTACAATCTACCCTCTTTTCTTTTTCTATTGTTTTTTATATTTTTCTTCTTGTGAAACTGAACAAAGCAATGGTATTTACAATGGAAATGAAATATTTAAAATTGAAGTCAGCAGTAGTAATTCTTAAGCACCCTGCCATTGATAGGACCCCCAAACAGATCTGTGCCATCTAACTCTTGCAGAAAAAATGCATTTGGACCAATGGTGGACTGAATCATGTAAGGACCTTGCCACAAACTGTCAAATTTTCCATGTTTACCCTTATCCTCTCTTCTGGAGTCCCATTTGAGTACCTTGTCTCCAATGTTGAAGTCACAAGCCTTTGTTCTCTTGTCAAATAACTTCTTTATGTTCTCTTGCACCTTTTGAGCTCTGTTGTAAACCTCTTCCCTTGTCTGCGGAGATGTATTCTCTGATTAATCCTCCTTATCATGCTGTCCTCTTCTGACTGTATTTATTGGACTAATTTTATCATTGGTACACCTAGGCTGGTAGGAAACACTGCATCTGCTCCATAAACAAGCTGGTAAGGGGACATTCCAATGGATTTCTTCGTGGTCAATCTGTCTGCCCACAAAGCATGCACCAACTTGTTATGCCATGATTTTTTATTTTCCTCAAGCAGCTTCCTGATGATGGTCACCAAACTTTTATTTGATGATTTTGCTAACCCATTACCTTGAGGGTAATAAGCAGTAGAATGACTGAGTGTAATCTGATACCTGTGACAATAATCAATCATCTTTTTGGAACCAAAAGTAGCAGCATTATCAGTAATAATATTCCTAGGGCAGCCGAATCTAGACAGAATATGGTCTTCAAGAAATTTTATAATGACAGAATCTGTGGCATTCCAAGAAGGGATGGCCTCTATCCACTTTGTGAAGTAGTCAGTGGATGTGAGAATCCATTTTTGTTGGGCATATGAAGCAGGATGGATTTCTCCTATGAAATCTAGGCCCCACTGTTGAAAATGAGCTTCAACAGTGATAGGTTGTAATGTTAAAGGAAGGAGTTTTATTTTGCCCTCAAAAACTTGGCACTTGTGACAGGCTACTATCATTTTATGGACATCTTGGAAGAGGGTGGGCCAGTAATAGCCAACTCTAAGGATTTTATTGGCTGTGGTTTTCCAGTAGAGATGACCTCCACACTCTCCTTCATGGAATTCATGCTTGATCCTCTCTGCATCAACTTCAGGAAAACATTTAAATAATAAACCATTAGCATTTTTCCAATATAAACATTCATTTAAAATGCAATAGTTCCTAGATTTCAACTTTAAAAACCTCGCACTTGTTGTTGATAAGTCAAGAGAAGCATTAAGATTTGTAAGCACACACAAGATGTCAGCGTACCAAGGTGAGTTTTGGAACTGTTCTTGCACAGTGGGAGCAGGTAATTCTTCCTGTTCATCCAAGGCATCTACCATGTTAATTTCAAGAGCTTGTAGATTATATTCAGCCATTAATTGAGCCAAGCCCTGACCTTTAATAATTTTTGTGGGTTTTATTTCTAAATCATACTCTAATATTACAACAATCCATTTGCCCCTCTTTCCATCCAGGTCTTGTGACAAGATGTCTTTTACCACTATGTTTGGCACATAAGCAATGATGTGGGAATGTAGAATATACATCATGAAGTCCTTTAAGGCTTTTACCAAAGCATAGGCCTATTTTTCCATTATATTATATTTCAAGGGTGCATCCCTTAAAGCCTTGCTGAAAAAAGAAATAGGTTGTTCCTATCCCTCTGGGTTTTTCTGCAACAGGACTGCAGCCACAGTATGTTCTGAGGCAAAGGAGAAAATAAGGAACTCTTTTGAAAATTCTGGGCTGATTAGAACTGGTGCCCGGGTGAGTGAATGTTTTACCAATTTGAAGGATCTTTTGGCTTTTATAGTCCACTTCACTCCTACTTTTTTTAGCATATTAGTCATGTTTCTAAGGAGCTCTGCTAAGTTGGGAATAAACCTCCTTAAGAAGTTAATCTTTCCAATAAAGGACTGAACTTATTTTATGTTCCTTGGGTGGCTAATCCATAGTATTCCCTCAACTCTGTTTGGATCTATTTTAATTCCCTTTTCTGATATAATATGACCAAGGAGTTTACCCTCTTGCAGGCCGAACACTATTTTTTTGGGATTTAAAGATAGCCCAAATCTTCTGCATTTTTGAAAAACCTTTCTCAAATGTTTAAGGTGTTCTTCATCAGATTTGGAATAGACTGTTATGTCATCAAGGTAAATTACAATGAAGTGCCCTATCTCCTCTGAAAATGCAATTTCCATGGCCCTTTGAAAAGTGGCCCCAACATTCATTAATCGAAAATGCATTTTCACATACATGAAAGTGCCCTAAGGAGTGGTGAAATTTGTCTTGAGTTGGTCTTCTGGGAGTACTAAAACTTGGTTATACCCTGAAAAACCATCTAACAGAGAAATCCTCTTTGAACCAACTACCCTTTGTAGGATGTGTTCCATTTTGGGTAAAGGGTAATTGTCTTTTAGGGAGGCTCTGTTAAGGTTTCTGAAGTCAATGCACTGTCTGATTTCTCCTGTCTTTTTCCTCACAGCTACAAGGTTAGAAACCCAATCTAAAAACCTTACAGGAACAATGATTCATGCCTCATACATTTTCTTGATTTCCTTTTCCACTAGAGGCAGTTGCATTGGATTAATTCGACACAATTTTTTCCTAAAGGGATTTTGGTTTTCTTTCAATGGGATATTGTGCTGGATGATTTCTGTGTCATAGGCTTTTAAATCTTCATAACGCCAGGAAAACACATCAAAAAAATCTTTAAACAAGTCAATGTATTTCTTTTTCATGTTTACTGGCAAAGACCTAGCTATTTTAATCATTTTAGGCTTATCCTCGGTGCCTACGTTGTATTCCTCGACATCAGACTCTGTGTATTCTACAGTGGGTTTCTTTACCACGTCGTTAAAATCAAAAAGGTCTTCTAATGGCGCTAGCCCCCTAGGTATGTTCTTGTCCTTTGACGACAGTACCTCCATGTCTTCGTTTTCTGTGTCTTCGTACTCTTCAGTATGAGTTCCAAGTTTTTTAGTTAACATGTTGATTTTTACGAGACTAGATGGTTTTCCTTCTTCAGGGGGCTCTTTTTTAGGAAATTTTCATTGGATTTAGAATCTGAATCAGATAATTCAAACTCGTTTCTTCCAAGCAGGAAATCCTCTATCTGTTTTTCACCCTCAAAGACCTGCCAATATTTCTCATTATCTGGCACTGCAGGTCTATATTTTGTATGAATGATGATCTGTTTATCACTAGGTGATTCCTGGCATGAACTAGCGGTGCAGGCCAATCCATTTGCAATTATGTTTTGACTCCTTGGGAAAAACACGAGTTCATATTTTGCAAATGTTTTTAGGAAATCTATGGCATTATTTCGGTATACCCTTAGTCGAGGATGCTTGACGACATATTCTCCATTTAGCTGTTTGATAACTAATTCTAAGTCTCCCTCAACAATTATCTTCTTGGCTCCTAGTTCTTTCAATAGACGCAATCCTAGGATGAGAGCCTCGTACTCTGTGATGTTGTTAGTGCATTTGAAATCTAGCTTGAAAGCATGGCTCTCGGAGTAATTATTTTCGGTGTCGACCAACCATACCCCAACACCTGCACTCTTTTTAGTGCAATACCCGTCAAAGTTCATGCACCATAAGGGATTGTTTGTAGGATTAACATCGTTTTCATCCCTATTGCCTCGTTCATCATTATGTTTTGTTCTGAGATCCGTAGCATGTCGTGATGGGTCTCGTTCCTCAGGATTTTCATAGAGTTCGGCATGACAGGTAGTCTATTGTTTTCCATCTTGGATTTGTTCACTCTGGTTTGTTGTTTCAACACACTGTTCAAAAGTTTCTCTCTCGTTTTCTTCCATACCTAGAACTGCCATTATTTCTAGATTTGGGGCCTCCAGCTGGTTATTTGAGTCGCTATCTTCTAGCTCTAGTTTATTTGAGGATTCATCGTTATAAAGGATAAAAAAATCCAGGTCTGTATGGACAAATTAAATGGGGGAATTTTCAGGCTTTTCTAGGCTACTGACCATGAATTTCATGTGGGCCTCTTTGTATAGTCTTCTAAGCTAGCTAAAGACAGGGATAGTAGCATATGTCCCATCCATCTGCATTGTACCTTGCAGCTTGGCACCCCATGATCTTGACAACAACATGCCATACTTAGGAGGCACATCAGCCACCACAACATCCATAACCATGCACTTGGCTGGGATTTAAGTCAAATTCACACAAAGGTCTTTAATTAGGCCAAGGCATTTCACTCTGCTAGAGTAAAAATAATATAAGTCCTTATAAGGTTTGGTTATTTCTAAACCTAGCCTTTCCATTATCACTTTGGGCATAAGGTTGTGTGAGGCTCCAGAGTCATGCATAGCATTATGCAGGATTTTTTTGTGGATATTGAGGCTAACATAGAAAGGAGGTATTACCCCTTCTTGAAATTTCCCTTCAATTTTTGGGCCAAACAAGAGAGTTGGTTGCTCATCATTCAAATTGACGGTGTCACTGTTTTCTCCTAATTTTAAATCTTTCAAAATTCGACTCTTATATACATCCTGAGTGTTTAAATCAATGAGAGGGACATAAATTTTAATTTTGGCAATCTCACTTTCCAAATTGAAAGTAGACTGACTCTTTGAAAGATTCAATTCTATCTTGTTGGGCACCATTTTATTAGTAATCTCAGCTTGTTGATTTTCAGTATGTACAATGTTTGAAACTATTTTATCAGGATCATTAGCTACAATGCTAGTGCTGCTAGGTTCTCGGGTTGATTTGTCACTGGTTTGAATGTCCTTATCTTTGTTTTTACCAGAATTCTCAGCTACTGATTTACTGTTTTCAGTAGTCACTTTAGGAATATTTCCAGGCTTTTTCTTAATGGTGATTTCAGAGGGCTTTGGTTTGGGATCATCTATGTTCTTTTTTCTCCTGAGGTCATATTGTTCTTGGACTTACATGATGGCACTTTCGAATCCTAACCTATACTCCTCAGTTTCCAACCCTTCCTTGTTCCAGTGTGAGTACGAGGCCTGGTTTTCTTCTTTGGGGAAGGTATGGTCTAGGTCATCCACATCCATCATATTCATGTCAGTTTCCTCTGACTCCTCTATTATTCCTTCATCCTCATCTAGGAAGTTCTCTTGAAATGGAGGGATGACCTTCTGATCAGAGTCTCTTTTTCTATTTGGGGGATTATTTCTCCTAAAGTTATGGTTTTGATTTTGGTTGCTGTTCTTATTGCTGACTTGGATAGTCAAATTTTCTACCATTTTTCCTAGTCTCGCCATAGTTTTGGCTAGACTATCATATTTGGGATCAGATGCAGAAGAAATGTTGTCATCCCTATAGGTTACCTTTTTCTCAGCCCTCATGCTGGCTCTTTTCTCAATCAAGTTTTCCTCAACACAAACAACTCCTTTCTGCATGTCTTCCAATGTATTATAATCTCTCTCCCTAAGCTGGTAAGCCATATCAGCATCAAAGCCTTCAGGGTATTTTACTAGGGCCATTCCTTGGGTAGGTTTCATGTGTGGTGGAAGAGCATTGTAGATACTGTTAAATCTTATAGAGGAGTCCTGGACACTCTCTCTTGGATTTATTTTAAGATTCTTATATTCGGATAGGATTTGGAGAGGGTTTCTTCTAACTTCCCATTTGTTTATGAAAATTTTATGTAAGGCAGGAAGATCATTAATGCTATTGGGAGGCAAGGCTTTAAACCACTTCTTCACTTCTCCTCCTAAACTCTGAGCGAAGATCCTCATCTTAATTGTTTCATCCTCTATTTCCATGTAGTCAAGGGCATCTCCCATCCTATCTACATGGTGTTGAGCAGTGGTGGATTATTTACTAGTGAAATGAGGAATCTTAGACTGATATTCATTGGGTAAAGGAGCTAAAGGCTGGGGCATCACCAAGGGAGCATACCATGCTGCCATGATTGGAGGTGGGGCTGGATTAACAAAATATGGATTAAAAAAAGGGACAGTGGGCTGGAGTGGAGTGGTTTGGACAGTGGATGTTGGACGAACAGATGTAAATGGACCAGGGATAGATTGCTGAGCTGATCTTGGATGCATGACACCTAAATTGAGAAAGAAATGCAAATCAAGTGGTGTGGTTTCTCTACTACCAGGATGTTCCCTTTGTTACAGGGATGAAAGTGAAGACTCTGAATCTAGCTGATCTAAATTGTCGAGAGACCATGTTCTAAATGGATTTATTAAATATACTTGTGATTGATGTAGAGCTGCAAGGTTTTCAGGAAATGAGTTATCTCTCAAGGGTGATTTGAAAAAAAATGAGAATTTAGGAGGCTTCCTAAGTAATCTTTCAGGGTTATTAACTGTCTCAGGTGGGTTTTGGTCAGGGTGAGCTCTAGTATGAATCTTTCTAGGAGCCATTATGTTGTGTCTTTCAGACCCGACTAAACAAGAAAGGTGTTAACCAGATATGAAAATATTTGAGAGGTTTAACTGATCTCTTGCTAAGAAAACTTTAATCCTAAAGCCTCTTACTGAGTTTGAATGATTTTATAATGGTTACGAGTTCTCCCAGTGGAGTCTTAAGGTCTGTAGGATTGTGGAGTCGCCAAGTGGAATTTTTTAGCTCTTTTGGAGGTAAAAGTTTTATGGTCCACTACCATGTTTATTGACTACCAATCTGAGGTATTTTTGGGTTTTCTTAGTTTATGTGGTTGTATGGAAAACTAAAGAGTTTATAAAATTTTGCCAAGCAAAAAATTCCCCAGTGAAGTCGCCATTATGTTGGCGATGACAATGGGACACAAGACCAAGTATTTTAACAATTTAGGACGTTCAGGTTATCCCTAGTGGAGTCACCATTATGCTGGCGATGACAATGGGACACAAGACCAAAATATGAACTCAAAAATTCCCCAATGGAGTCGCCATTATGTTGGCGATGACAATGGGACACAAGACAAAACTATGAACTCAAAAATTCCCCAGTGGAGTCGCCATTATGTTGGGGTTCCTATATTTTGGCCAGATTGGAAAAACCAAAAGATAAGACAACATCAAACTGCTTTGGGATTCAAGGATCTAGCCTTCCTGAATCCAGAGAGGGATCTCTCTATGAATGAGTTAAAAGATGTAATATTTAAAACCTGAAATGTGATATTAGGCTAGTTATGAAGAGCATGGGTTTTGTTTTTTTGTTTTTGGTTGGACAAAGACATGATGAAGGTGAGGGAAGTTCAAAATAAAGGGTGAAGATGTCTACAAGTGAAGGAATGATTTAGTTGATAGAAAAGGCAAAGATAGTTTTAACCCATTTGGCTAAGGAGTCATAGGAGGATTTTGATTGGACAAAAAGGTTCAAGAAGGATCTATGGGGCAAGTCACTTATGTCAAAGGATCTCTTAAAGTGATTTATGGAATGAAATAGATAGGAAATGGAGAAACAAACAAATGAAGAACAATGAACAACCTAAGATCAAATAAGTCCTTTCAAACTATTTTTCTTCGGAATGTACTTAGGGAAAACACAAAAGTATTCTGAGATCAGGTAAGTGCTTTTAAACCAGCCTGCATTGAAGTAGTTTTAGTTGGAAATTTTTTTTTAAAATAGTTGGAATAGCTTAAGATCAGGTGAGTTCTTTCAAACTAGCATGCTTTCAGCATATTCTATAAGAAAAACACAGATAACAGTCACAAAGAGAAATTTAGATCAAGAAATTGCTTTGAAACCAACCTGCTTTAATATACTCTTCAAAGAGAACGTTCGAATGAAGAAAACATAGAAATAAAGCTTTCAGTAAGAGTAGGGTACTGTTGAGAGTAAATCCTAGCTCCATGTTTGCTGCTCTTTATCAAAGAAAGTGGACAGAGTGAAAAACATTTAAAGAAAATAACAATTGATAGTGAGGAACAGATCACCATTGACACAAATCAAGATCCCATAAATCAGCAGCTTGTATTTGATGTTCAAACCAGTTACAATCAGCAAGCCTGGTGGGTCTCTACAACTTCAAACTTCTCATATTAGCTTATGTATCTTCAAGTCCCAAACAGGGAATCAGTAGCTTCAGAAACAATTACATGCATTCAGATGTCCAGAGACCAACATTTTCTCATCTTCTACAGAAGTATTTATAGAAGAAAGAGGAGGTGGGATCTGGTAAAATATCTCCTGGGTCAATTAATACAGATTGATGACTTCTCAGCCTTTGAGGGCCTCGATGAAGAAATTTACAAGTGTTTATCTGCATTAATTGATTTACACTTAGGATTAAGCTCGGTGGGAGCTTTTTTGACTTTTGTGGCTCTGTTTCATGTTGAAGTAACTCTGTTTCTGCTCCCTAAGGCCTAATTATCGAAAAGATTTGTTTCTGGGCTGTTCTTAATCTTTAAAATAGTTTTGCCGACAATTAGAGATAATATCTTTGATTTGTATTAATTGTTTAGCTGTCTTCGGGCAAACACCTCTTGTTTCAGATAATGACTAACCCTTCTTTGATTACTATGAGGCTGCAGGTGCCTTTAGGAGCTGGAGAGGGTTCGATTAGCCTCTGCTTAGGGAGATGGAAGCTTTCTCGGATCGACAATTGTCTTCATCTCTTCCTAAAACACCTTTAAGTTACTTGAGATCTATGTTTTAGGTCTGATCAGGCTTATCCTGTGCCTTCTGGTCTTTATGACATCTTTATCCATGGATTTAGGCTTTGATTTGCTGAATGTGTGCCTTAATCCGTCAAACTACGCTAGGAAATCTTCAAACACTGATACTCTTTGTTTCTTTTATGCATTGCTGTGTCTTGTTGATGTGCAGGCCGCGCAGGGCACATATGGCATCAATGGCTCATGAAAAATTGACGAGTCATGGATTTTGAGCCCAGCAAATGGTTTCCTTTGATGCATCAAAGGCATGGGAATCGTCATTCCCAGCCTTCGGCTTTTTCTTTCAATATAATGGAGAACCATTATCACCTGCAAAACACGAAACCAATTAGGAAATATTGCATTTTGGTTTAAACTACTTCAGAGGCATGGGAAGAGAGTAGGGCCATTAGATGGCATCATCCAATGGTTGGGATTCATTTAGAAGAGGTCAAATGAGAATGGATGAAGATAATAAATCAGATCCATCGATCGCGCAGAGATCGACGGTGGGGATTAGTCAAAAAAAATAAGGCGGAAAGGCGAAAGGCGATGGAATAATGCAGGAAAGATTTGGGACCGTCCGATCTGGACACGTGGATGGTCCAGATCCAATCGGAGGATCACAATCGAGGAGGGAAAGAGAGAGGGTGTAATGAAAATCGCTGATGCGATTGCGCGATCAGGGAGGGCGATGCGGTTATATGACGGAGCGATTAAGCGCTGGCCTTTGATCTGAGGATCAGATCAATGGTGGGGAGTGAATTGGAGGGATGACAGATTGGGGGAGACAAACTAATGCATCAAACGAAAATTGCGATGCGATGTAGCACGGGTCATTCGATCGGCTCCAGATCGACAGCAAATATCGCTTTAACTATGCTCCGACGGAAACCTTTTGAAACATATGAAAAACCCAAATTTTTAATATAAAACAAAGTTTTTCTGTCGGGCGGATTAATATATATATACAAAATGGTCATGGTGCCCGATTGCGGGGCCTTTGATTATATGGAATAAAATACGCCTGGGGCGTTAAATAACAAAGGGCCAATCGCAATCGAAGCTTTCAGGCTTAGGCTTTTCAATCTAACCATTTAAAACTTGTGATGCAATTAGCGCCTCTGGACTCTTAACACTTGGTCCCAAGTGAAATTTATAGGGAATGAAAAGCGAAGGGGGCAGAGTTTTAATAAACAGACTCAATCGCATCGGAACTTTGATGCGGTATTTCAATATGCCCATTGTGAATTTTTCTGATGCGATTGCGCTTCGGGTCTAGCACCTGGTTCTAAGGTGCGGGCATATGGAGGGGAAGTGTTTCAGGTTTAGCCCAAGGAGGCTTAAATCTGTAATACAACAAAGGCATTTTTTATGGATTTTCCACGGATTTTAAAAGGATTTGAGGTTTCGGCAGAGTTTAGAAAAGAGTTTTAAACTCTGCAAATGAGATTTTATGAAGGGGGAGTGAGGAAAATGGAAAATAGAGGAAAATGATGGGAAAAAGAGAGTAAAAATGAAGGTTAGTTTCTGAGTGAATGAAGGGGAGAAAAGGGGATTTTACAGCAGTCTTTCTCATGGAATTTTTAGCATAATTTCTGAGTTCTGAAGGGAAACCGCAGTGAAGATTTTCAGACAAGGGCATGAGATCTTTCAGAGGCTTCAAGAAATAACATTTTGGCAATGACATTGTTTCTTGAACGCTGAACAATGTTTTGGCCACCTTTTGATAGAACACATTTTATAGGTGGTGAACACTACCTATTGCAATAACCAGACTGTCCCACAAGTCTGGTAGAGAACACAACAAACTGATGCACTTATCTTCATCTGATATTTTAATATCAACAGATGAAAGCTGACTTACCACAGTATTGAAGGCGTTCAGATGCTCTGTCACCGAGTCTCCATCCTTCATCCTCAGGTTATACAGCTTTTTCCGTAGGAACAACTTATTCACCAGAGACTTAGATTGGTACAAAGTCCCTAGCTTGTCCCACAAGGTCTTCACCGTAGCTTCCCCAAATACATTCAACAATACTGAATCTGAGACACACAATCGTATTGTGCTCTTTGCCTTCTGATCCAGCTTCTTCCAGTCTTCATCTAACATTCTCGTTGGTTTAGTACTGGGATATACCATGAGCCACTGATATTTATCCACCAGCAGATCCTCCATATTTAGCTTCCGTAACTCAAAACTCTGACCATTAAATTTCTCAATCTCTATCTCTTCCCTCCCAGCTCACCACCTTCTTCAACTCAAAAGGAGTCAGTCCCCCTAATATATCCCACTAAAGAGGGTCTACCTCGGACCCTGAAAAAATCCCCTCGGTAGCAAAGGTATCCCCTTGAAGCCGAAGCGCTGTGCAAATGTAGGTTTTAACCTTATTATAACTTATCCTCTACAAGCGAATCTTCTTTATAGAAAATAAACAATAGCGAGAGCATAAAACATAAAACAGATATACACGAGATTTTCCCCTGGATCCCAATTTGCAGGACGACCAACTTGATTTTTCATTATATTCCTTTTAGTGTTACAACACATATATATACATGCTGAAGCATACATAAACCCCAATCCATTAACCTTGGATTAGAACATAACTGTAGTTCCCTTGACCAGATCTACAAAATACTAGGGGCCGAAAACCATCATGCCCCAAAACCATGTGCCAACCCATGCACAAAACCATGGGCGGTTCCGCCCACCGGAAAATAAGGACCAAATTTTTTTTTCCGGGGCACTGCCCCCGACCCCGTTGAAGGGGGATAATGCCCCCCCTATGACCACCTTGTTGCACCGGCGCAACGTACAGGGGGGGCTATCACCCCCCCGCCCATGACTAGTCGTGGAAATAATATAGCACATACCCAACATAAATTTGATCTTAAATGATTTCTTTGTCTAAAAGTGAACAACTAGATAATTTAGGAGTTCCCTACTCTCTAGACTGGATTGTTGTCTCAAATTTTACTTGATAAAGCTAGGCCAAAGAAGTTTATGGTGTGCCCTGTCCTTTGGTTCTTTCTTAAGCATAGTGATCTTAAAGATTCTTCTTGTTCTAGTATATGTTAAAGGATTGTTAATTTCCCTTTACGCTACTAAACTCACAATTTTAATTTCATTTCACACCCACGTAAGCTATTAAGATCCATTTGGCTTTGTTAAATTTCCCTATGAAACACCCTTGATTTTTTGTTGTACTCTTCAAACCTTTTCACAGACCCCATAGCCCAGTGGTTTAAATTTCTCTTACTCTATCTGTTCTTCTTAACAAGCAACCCAACCAAACAAAACAAAACAAACAACCCTATCATTTTAACTAGCCTAAAATCAGCGTCCTAAATCAATCAAGTTATATCTTTTATACAAATATAGAGAGAGCCCTCTCTAATTCCAGGAAGGCTAGGTCCTAGGACTCTAAAATTGGTTTGATGTTACCCTTGTTTATTTGGTCTTTCCAAACTAAAAAATTACAGGGACCTAACACTACTCAATTTCCACCACCACGAGGAGGAGATATGGATGCACATATGAAAATACCCACCTTCAAGGGTGTGGGAGATGAGGACATGGATAGGTTTTGGTTTGTTGCAAATGTAGTATGGACTGCGAAAATTATTAACACTGATGTTTTCAAGAGAGCGGAACTATCTATGGCGTTTGAAGGTCATGCACTGGACTGTTTTATGGGATATATGAATCAACACATTAATCCTACTGTTAATGAGATCAAGGAAACTTTGAATCAGCAATTCATAAAACCAAATTCCTACTCACAGTGTGTAACAGAGTTGAAAGATATCATATAGGAGCCAAATGAATCTGTTTGGGAGGCAAATTAGGGGCCGAAGCGCACTATCAGCGAGGGAAGATTTATATACGATGAAAGGAAACATAAGGAATGGTTTATTTCCATGCTCTTGCCACATATATGCAGGCCTATGAATCCGCAGAAGATTGACTTTCAGGTCGAAGCTCTTGAAGTTTCCATGAAACTTGAATCCACGCCCAGAGCAGACGACCAATTCGAAACTATGCAAATCCAAAATCAATTGGAAGCGATGCACTTGGAGATCCAAAATATGCGTAGAGACAAATGAAAGGATGTTGGTGCAGATGTATCATGTATATGTTGTAAGGATTACAGGCACACAAAATATCAGTGTACCTTCTTTCAAGATTACATGCAAGCGGGAGGGCCAAATCCATTGCACCCCATGGATGTTGCAGGACCGAGTGGTACTCCCAAAATATGGTGTATTGATTGTAAGGTAGTTGAATGGCATGACATAAACCATTTCCCTCGATTATAAAGTTATGTGCCAGAACTGAAGCAACAATGGCATGGGTTTTTCTCTTCAGTTGGCCACAATGAGCACCATTGCCACACATTTGAGCTAATAGTTTTACATTGATTGTTGGTAAATTTTACAAGTTGGGAGCAGATGAAGTGCTAAGAAGGTATGTTTTGTGTTAGGTCTCTGTAACAAGCAAGATTGGTAAAGTCCGATCACAGAGTTAACATCATTTCAACCAACTTTGGGATTCTAGGATCTAGCCCTCCTGAATCCGGAGAGGGATCTCTCCAATATGTACAAAGATGGATATTGTCTTTGAAGTTTTAGGGTGATGATATTAGGCTAGTTATGAAGGCCAAAGGTTTTGTTTGGTTTTCTCAGATGGTTGAACATAGTTGCTGTCTGAGACGGAAAGATCTATATGCAAATAGGTTCAAAGGTGAGAAGTTGCAAGTGAACAAAATAAGATTTGATTCTAAATAAAGATGATGGCAAGTTTTCAATCCATTGGGCTATGGAGTCATAAGAGAATTTAATTGAAACAACCAGGTTCAAGAGTAATCTATGGGGCAAGTCATCTAGGCCTAAGGATCTCTTTGAAGTTTGATTTATGGAATGGGGTGATTACAAAAAGAAAGGGAATTAACAGATGCAGAACAAAGAGCAGCCCAGGATCTGGTAAGTACTTTGAAACTAGCCAGCCTTTGACCAGGCACTTAAGAGAAACATAGAAGCAAACTAGGATCTGGTAAGTACTTTGAAACTATCCAGCCTTTGATACACTTCTAATAGAAATCAGATTAAAACAAAGGGAAACTTGAAAGGCAACCTTTGGAGCAGAAACTAGCGGGCAGGGCTCACCTTTCTCCTCATCTTAGTTCTTCTTTACTTAGTTACTTCCAAGACAATCACCAAGATAACACAGAATGGCCCAAGATCTGATAAGTACTTCGAAACTAGTCAACTTTTGACACATCCTAAGGGAAACAGAGAAATAGTTGAGCAAACAAGAAAGGGACTCAGGGCTAACCTTTGATTTCCTCAATTCATTCCTTACACAACATATATGAAAGTAACATTTAAAAACAACATTCAGCAGTGACGAAAAGATGAGGGAACGCCAACATCTCTGTGCTTAGACTGAATTAAATCATTTCTAAATAACACAATAAGAAGAAAACATTGGGATAAAGATTTTTCAGCCAGAGAAGGTCACTGGTGTACAGAAAACTCTAACACTGTTTAAACTGTTCTTTATAGTAGAAAATGAAACAAATTGAAAACAGAAATAAAATAACAAGTTACAGTGAGAATAACATCACCATCGGCATAGACCAGGATCCCATAAATCAGCTTGTATTGATTGCTTCAAGCCGGTTACAATCTTCAAATCCAATGTTTTAATTCATCTCTTTTCACAGTCTAACCTATCTGTTACAAGCAGAGCTCCAAGAGCCCATGAAACCACTATTTACAGTCAAGAGTTTTCCACTCAGAAATAGCTACATCGCTTCAACAATTACATTGACAACCAACTAATCCAACCCCTCACTCATCTTCTATTGAAGTATTTATAGAAGGATGAGGAGGTGAGATCCGTTTAAAAGATCTCAAACACAATCAATACAGAATTAATGTCTTCCTGACCCCGAGAGGTTCGATGAAGAAATCCTACAGGTTTTATATTGCATTAATGTGTTTATACTTAAGAAGTAAGCTCGAAGAGAGCTTATATTGACCTTTGAGGCTCTGCGTACTGTTAGGGTTACTCTGCAAACATTCTGTCATTGAAATCCGGTGCAGTAATAACTTCTTTGGTTGTTCGAGGCATAATATCTGATCCTGTTCAATAAATTCATCCTCTGATTGAGCGTTCTGAGGCAATAGGTGGCACTGTGGTGGTTGAGGAATCAATTCGCCTCAAAGTATGGCGGTGGAGGCGATCTGTCTGCCGAACACTTTTAGGTTTTTGCTTTAATCCGTGTTCTGAGCCGGGGATTAGGCTTTTGATAACCGTCTTAGCCGTAATCCCCGCCAATCTTCACAAAACTGCTGCTATGGTTCATTCTGTCTTCAAAACCGGATACTCTTTCTCTGCTTCTGATATCGATGGCATTTTCCGAGCTTTACAGGGATGTGAGGCAACCAGAGCTCATGAAACTTTGCAAATATCACTGTTCTTCTCCGTATGATCGATTCCTTGGACAAATCGGAAGGATTGGAGTCGTCACCCTCATCCTTTAGATTTCGTAGAATACGAAGGAAAAACCTTTGAAAACCTGCAAAAAACAAGAAAAATGAGGAAATCCTTGCGTTATATGGATAGACTGCATTGGAGGGCGTGCGGGAGAAAGGAGAGATCGGGACCGTTGATCGTATCGCGATCAACGGTTGGGAGCAAATCGAACGGTCAACGCGGAGGAAAGTGGACCGTATAATGGAATCAGGAGAGGGAATGCAGACCGTCGATCTACAGAGATCGACGGCGGGGATTGGGTTTTAAATGCGCCGGGGCAATTTTAACGGACGAGCGAATTGGTTAAAGGGCGAGCGGGAAAAGGTGATCGGGGACCGTCGGATGGGAGGGCCCGGATCCGACGGCGGGAATGAATCCCGCTGCATGGCCATAGGACAAGGTTTAACGCGTGGGGAAAAGACTCGGAACAGCGGTTTTGGGGGTGAGGTGGAGAACACGTGTCGGCCAGCGTGTGGAATCGCTGGCCGACGGCACAAAACTGTTTCCGGACGACAGGCGGTGCGGGCACGAAACAGGCGGAAATGAAAAACAGCGTGGCGGAAAAAGGGGTGGGGCCCACCAGATGACGGTACACTCCGCACCGTTGATCCGTGGGACAGATCGACGGCGGAGGTTTAATATGATTTTCTATGGTGGAGAAATAAAATAAACCCGACTTTGCGTTTTCAAAGGTTTTTCAATGCTTTTCGGGTGATAAATTATTTCTGAAGGTTTAAGCGCCTGGCGGCCTTTTTAGCACACGGTTCTGGCGGGGGGGACATATGGAGGGAGAGAAAGCACGGGCTTAGCCTGTGGGGCTAAGGCCCAACGCGTAGAAAATGTATGTTTTTCTATGGTTTTTTAATGACTTTTGCAAGAGGGGAAAGGTTCCGATAGGTCAAAAAGTGGGTTTTTGACCTTAGGAAATGAGATAAAATGGAGGAATAAGGAATATAAAAGGGTTTGATGGGGTTTTTTATGGATGAAAGGAGACTTGAAGAAAATGAAGGAAAGATGGAAGAAGGGGGAGATGAAAGAGGAGGAGGATGCAGCAATATTTGATCAGGATTTTCATGGATCATCAGAGGCAGAAAGGAGGAAGAGTATTCAGAACCAATCAGTAGTTTGTGATCTTACCAACAGACTTCAAGCACCAACAATTTTAGGCCGAACATCAGAGGCAGAGAAGATGAGGAGTTTGCAGAACCGAACAGTAATTTGGACTCTTACCAACAGACTTCAAGTACCAACAATTTTCAGGATTAAACTTGTTTCTTGAAGGCTGCAAAGAACATTTAGCCACCAACTGCTATAATTGAAAAATATGGGTGGCTAACAGTGGCTCCACTTGGGGATGGTGCCTTCTTGAAGGCATCAAGAATTCAGACCTGATTTCTCTGGGATGTTGACTGGTGTCTGGTGTCTGATCACTTGCTCTTACTTTTCTTCTGGATAAAATAATGTCAGTCTTTAAAGAGAGATGAATTTCATCAATACAACTTCTACCTACCCCAATCCTACTGATCTAACATTTTTTCTTCATCAGAGTGCACTTGAATTGGCAAACTCTTAACACAACATTTTATTCTTTTGAAAGCAGTAAATCTAATCTACTTCTACTCCTTATTTCTCCCTGAACTCAGATTAAACAGTTGAGTTCAGATATTCCTCTACCTATTCTACTGTTTGTTGGGTTTGAACAGTCCAACAAACTTTCATTCTCTAAATTCTACAACAGAAATTTAAAAATAGCCAAGTCAAGATTGAGCCGTTTGACTTGCTATGATCTATGGCATAAAGACAAGCTGCACATAGATTATTATTTGCAGAAAAATTTAAATCAAAACAGAAGGCTTAAGATCTGAAAATTTTCTCATTATGGCCTTCTCTCATATTCACAGCTCTGTTCTTTCTTTTCAGTGAGCTATCTTTGCTTCTCTTCTGGTTCAAGTTTTGAGTGAATTAGAACCAAATCTTTTCTCTTTGACTCAGAAATTGGAGTAGTTTTGAGTCAGTTCTTTGGAAACTTTGGTTCAGATTTTGAGTTTGTTTGAACCTTCATCTCTACCCTACTCTATCTACTGATAAGCCAGATTAAACAGTTTGGCAAATCAAATTTGCTACCCTATCAACAGAAAATTGAAAGCTAATTAGTCAAGATTAAACAGTTTGACCAATTAGAAGTGTGTTTCAAGGAGTGGCATTTAAGCTTGCACACTTTCAGATTTATTTCTCTTTTTTGGCATGGGGCTTTGCCTTTCTTGTTTTCATTTCTGCCCTCTTTTCTTCCTTTCTTTGTTTTTTGTATTTTTTGATTTTTCATAACTTAAAATGCAATAGTGGATGAGATATTTACAGTGGAAAACAGATGAAAAGACTTCAAACATGAAATAATTTTAAGACCGGTAATGCTTAAGCATCCTGCCATTGACAGGACCCCCAGACAATTCTGTTCCATTCAGTTCTTGTAAGAAGAATGCATTGTTTCTAGCAACTGAATGAATGGAGTAAGGGCCAAGCCACAGATTGTCAAATTTACCATGCTTTCCCTTGTCCTCCCTCTTTGAGTCCCACTTTAAAACTTTGTCCCCAACTTTGAAATTACTGGCCTTTGTTCTTCTGTCAAATATCTTCTTGATATTGTCTTGCTTCTGTAATGCTTTGTGGTACACTTCCTCCCTGATTTGCTGAAGATGGATGGTCTGATTTATCCTTCTGACTATGTCATTCTCTTCAGTCTGTAACTCTTGAATTAACTTCATAACTGGTACACCAAGGCTGTTAGGAAAAATTGCATCTGTACCATACACAAGCTGGAAGGGTGACATACCAATGGATTTCTTCAATGTTAATCTGTCAGCCCACAGTGCATGGACCAACTTTATGTGCCAAGACTTCTTGTTGTCTTCCAAGATTTTCTTTATTATGTTCACTAAGCTTTTGTTGGAAGACTCTGCAAGTCCATTACCTTGAGGGTAATAAGCTGTGGAGTGCCCCAATGTTATCTGATACTTATGACAGAATTCAACCATTTTCTTTGACCCAAATGCTGCTGCATTATCTGTAATGATCTTGGTGGGACAGCCAAATCTGGAAAGGATATTGGTTTCTATGAATTTTATGATAACTGAATCATTCGCCTGTCTACAAGGAATGGCTTCTATCCACTTAGTGAAATAGTCTGTGGCAGTAAGGATCCACCTATGTTGGGCAGAGGATGATGGGTGGATTTCTCCTATGAAGTCAAGTCCCCACTGTTGAAAATGGGCTTCAACAGTAATTGGATGCAGAGGAAGAGGTAGTAATTTTCTCTTGCCTTCGAACAATTGGCATTTATGGCAAGTGGTTGTCAGTTTATGTACATCAGGAAACAGAGTAGGCCAATAGAAACCAGCCCTCAAAATTTTTTTGGCTGTTGACTTCCAGTACAAATGGCCTCCACACTCTCCTTCATGGAATTCCTGCTTAATCTTTTCCGCATCAAGCTCAGGAAAACATTTAAGCAATATACCACTAGCATTTTTCCAATAAAGACATTTATCAATAATGCAATAGTTTACAGCTTTTAACTTTAGGAATCTTGCCTTTGTTTTGGGTAAACCAGGAGGTGTGTTTAAATTAAGCAAAACATAAACAATATCAGAATACCAAGGAGAATTCTTAAAATAATCTTCAACAATGGGAGTTGAGAATTCTTCGTGGTCATCCAAAGCATTAATCATATTAATATCAAGAACTTCACAATTTGATTCAGCCATTAACCTAGCTAGACCCTGACCTTTAATGAGCTTAGTGGGTTTAATCTCTAAATCATATTCAAGGATAACAGCAATCCACTTACCTCTCTTACCATCTGGATCCTGGGTTAGAATATCTTTAACAACTGAATTTGGGACAAAGGCAATGATATGTGAGTGAAGGATGTATACCCTGAAGTCTTTTAAAGCCTTTACCAAAGCAAAAGCCTATTTTTCCATAATGTTATACCTCAAAGGGGCATCCCTCAATGCCTTGCTAAAGAATGCAATGGGCTGCTCTTGTCCTTGTGGATTTTTCTGTAAGAGGACAGCAGCTATAGTATGTTCTGATGCAAATGAGAAGATATAAAAATCTTTTGAGAAATCCGGACTTATGAGAACTGGTGCTTTGGTTAATGCTTGTTTAACCAGTTCAAAAGATGTCTTTGCTTCTGCGGTCCATTTTACTCCTTGCTCCTTTTTCAACATGTTTGTGATATTTCTAAGGAGCTCAGCCAAGTTGGGGATGAACCTTCTCAAAAAGTTAATCTTCTCTATGAAAGACTGCAACTCTTTGATATTCCGAGGATGAGAGATTTGCAATATGGCTTCAATCCTCATGGGATCTATCTTTATGCCCTGCTCTGAAATGATATGCCCAAGAAGCTTACCTTCTTGGAGACCAAATAATGTTTTCTTGGGGTTCAAAGATATCCCAAACTTTCTGCACTTCTCGAAAACTTTCTTCAAGTGTTCCAAATGTTCTTCATCTGTTTTTGAAAACACAGTTACATCATCAAGATAGATAATGATGAAGAAGCCTAATTCTTCCGAGAATGCTATGTCCATGGCTCTCTGAAAGGTTGCTCCAGCATTCATTAAACCGAAAGGCATTTTCACATACATGAAAGTGCCCCACGGTGTAGTAAAGGTTGTCTTTAACTGATCATCAGGGTGGACTAGGACTTGGTTATACCCCGAATAGCCATCCAGCAAAGAAATTCTTTTAGACCCTACCACCCTTTGCAAAATATGATCCATCTTGGGCAAAGGGTAGTTATCCTTTAATGAAGCTTTGTTTAAATTCCTGAAGTCTATACAAAGCCTGATTTCTCCAGTCTTTTTCCTAACTGACACCAGATTAGATACCCACTCAGAATATCTAATAGGGACAATAATACCAGCATCATGCATCTTCATAATTTCCTTCTTAACCAATGGCAATTGGACAGGGTTGATTCTGCGCAGTTTTTGTTTGAATGGTTTTTGGTTTTCTTTAAGAGGGATTTTGTGCTGTATTATTTCAGTGTCATAAGATTTAAGATCTTCGTAACTCCATGCAAAAACATCAGAAAATTCTTTAAACAGCTCTAAGTATTTGAGTTTAATGTGAGCTGGTAGAGTTTTAGACAGTTTGATCAATCTCGGTTTTTCCTCACTGCCTATATTACATTCTTCCACTTCAGTTTCCACAAGTTCCAGTTTGGGTTTTTTGGCCACATCATCAAAATCAAATAGTTCTTCTAGAGGGGCCAAACCCTTGGGCAAACTATCATTATTAGAATGCAGAGTTTCCATTTCTTCTGTTTCAGGTTTTGGACTTAATTCTGTTTGGTGTGTGGATGCGATAGTCTGAAGGTTTATATCTACCAGCTGTGGAGATGGCTCTTCTTCACCAAGAAAATTTTCTTCACTGCAGTCTGTATCATAGTCTGAGTCTGAACTATAGGGTTCAAACTCATTTCTGAATTGCATGAAGTCTTCTATTTGTTTATCTCCATCAAATACCTGCCAATATTTTTTGTTATCTGGGATAGCTAGTCTGAATTTTATTTGAGAGGTGTCATCATACAGCATTGGGCAGGTTCTAGCAGCAAAGGCTAAATTGTGTGCTGCAATGTTTCTTTTCCTTGGGACAAAAGATAAGGTGTACTCCTCAAATGTTTTTAAAAGATCAATGACATCATTCCTGTAGGCCCTAAGTCTGGGGTGATTTGCATTGTACTCCCCATTGACTTGCCTAATAATTAATTCAGAATCCCCATATACATCAATTCTCTTGGCGCCTAGTTTTTTCAAAAGATGCAAGCCTAAGAGAAGGGATTCGTATTCTGCTATGTTGTTGGAACACTGAAAATTTAATTTGCATGAGATACATTCTGTATGACTGTTTTCAGTGTTAGTAATCCAGACCCCTGCACCAGCATTTTTTTTGGTGCATGACCCATCAAAATACATAGTCCAGAGAGGCAGATTTTCAGTTTGGTGAATGGACGTTGTATCATTTGATCCCTCAAGTTTTTCATCGGGTTGAGGACTGTCTTTCTGACTGTCAAGTTTTGAGCTTAAAGGATTGATAACTTGGAGTTCCAGGTCTGTGTTAAGTTTGCTAGGATCTTCAGACACAATAGATCATTTCGGCATTTCAATCTTGTGTTCCCCCTCTTTTATTTCAACCATCGATTCTATTAAAGCAATTTGTTCGGTGAGTGCTTCATCATTAAACATGATGAAAGAATCAAGGCTTGTGTTTATAGCGTAGAGAGGGGAGTTTTGGGGTCGATCCTGACTTGTTACTGTGTACTGCATGTGGGATTCCCTATAAAGCTTCCTAGTCTGATTGAAAACAGGGATAGTTGCATAGGTCATGTCCATTTGCATGGTTCCCTGTAACTTAGCCCCCCAAGACCTTGATAAAATAATTCCGTACTTCGGGGGGACATCAGCCACAACAACATCCATGACTAAACATTTGGCTAGAATTTGGGCTAAATTAACACAGAGATCTTTAATCAATCCAAGACACTTAACTCTGTTTGAGTCAAAAGAGTACAGATCTTTGTAAGGTCTGGTAATTTCAAGACCCAGGCTCTCCATTACAGCTTTTGGCATTAAATTATGGGAAGCACCTGAATCATGCATAGCATTATGCAGGATTTTGTCATGAATGTTTAAGCTTACATAAAAGGGAGGGACAGGACCTTCTTGGAATTTTCCTTCAATCTTTGGACCGAAAATAAGCTCTGGTTGGTCATCATTAAGATTGAGGGTATCTTCATTATTTTCTAAGTTCAAAGCCTTCAAAATTTTGGACCTATATACATGCTGGGCAGCTAACTCAGTCAAAGGAACATAGATTTTGATCTTTGAGATTTCCTGTTCCAGGCTGAAAAGGTTTTGATTCTTCAGAACATTGACTTCAGCCTTGTTTACTGCCACTTTATCAGCAAAAACAGCTTGCTGATTTGGTTTATCTACAGTTGAAACAATTACTTTTGCAGGAGTACTAACTGAGGTGCTAGTACTACTAATGTTTGCACTCTGTTTTTCGATGTTTTGAGTGTCTTTCTCTTTATCATCACCAGAATCAACAACCACCGTTTTGTCCTTTTGTTTGATTGTTTTAGACTTGGTTGCAGTGCTGTTTTGAGAAGGTTTGTCAGAGGTTTTATTGTTGGGTGTTTGTTGATTAGATTTACTTCTGAGTTCATATTCCCTTAAAGGTTCTATGACAGCGTTCTCCATGTTTTGGTAGTTGTTTTCAGCATCATCTCTTCTGTCATCATAAGGTGTATAAAGACCTTGTTTATTATCATAATGAACCTCAAAGTCATCATCATCTACCCCAAATAAGTTTATATCATCTTCCTCTGTTATTTGATCTGTTTGTTCAACCTCACTTAAAAAGTTCTGATGGAAGGGAGGGATGATCTGCTGATCATCTTCCCTGGGTCTGTTAGGAGGCTGATTTCTTCTAAGATTCTGATTCTGGTTTTGATTTCTGTTTTGAGGAGCATTTTGATTTAGACTCGCTCGTGCTCTCTCTAGAATGCTCATTTTCTTCATCATTTCTTCCATCATTCTTTCCATCTTTGAGCTTGAAGTGGAAGGGGTGGATTCCTCTCTAAAAGATACTTTCTTTTCAGCTTTCATCCTTGCTCTTTTCTCCATAAGGTTCACCTCTACAGAAAGGGCACCTCTTTGCATATCTTCAAGGGTTGCAAAGACTCTTTCTCTGAGTGAATATGTCATGTCTGGATCAAACCCTTTAGGAAATTTGTTTAAGGCTGATCCCTGAGGAGGTTTCAGTTCAGGGGAAAGTGCATTATACACACTTTTGAATCTAGTACAATAAGCTTGCACACTTTCCCCAGGGTTACTATGGAGATTGTTATAGTCAGCAAGGACTTGGAGAGGGTTTTTCCTTACTTCCCATTTGTTTAAAAAAGTTTGATGGAAGGCTTGAAGGTCGTTAAAACTATGGGGGGTTAAACCTTTAAACCATTTTCTCACATCTCCCCCCAAACTTTGAGCAAACAATCTGATTTTGACAGATTCGTTATCAATTTCATTTCTGTCAAAGTAGTCATTCATCTTGTCCACGTGTTGAGATGCTGTTATGGTATTATTAGCATCATATAATGGAATTTTGGACTGATAATCTTGTGGAAGATTGATTAATGGTACAGGAAGGACTAAGGGAGCATACCATGCTGCCATGATATGTGGTGGGGGTGGGTTTACAAGTGGAGGTGTGGGTTGAAGTGGAGTGGTTTGAACAGTGGATGAAGGATGAACAGAAGTGGATGGAACAGCAGTAGATCTCTGAGCTGATCTCGGGTGAGAGACACCTAGATTACGTAAGAAATGTAAATCAGGAGGTGTCGATTCTCTATTCCCAAGAGTCTCACTAGTTTCAGGAGATGAAAGGGTAGGCTCAGAATCTAACTGATCTAAATCACCAAATGACCTAGTTTTGAATGGGTTTAACAAGTCAATTTGTGATTCATGAAGAGCTGAAAGGTTTTCAGGTACTGAATTGGCTCTTAGGAGTGGCCTGAAGATAGTTGAGGGTTGTATCCTAGGAGACTTCCTAAGAATTTTTTCAGGGTTATCAACTATTTCAGGAGGGTCTGGGTCAGGATGGGCTCTAGTGTGAATCTTTTTAGGAGCCACAATGTTTATGTGATTAGACCCAACTAAACAGGAAAAGTTCAACCAGATATGACAATCTTCAGACGGTTAACTAATCTGCTTTCTTAATTCGTATCCTGCAGTCTTATAACTGAGTTTGAAGGATTTAATAATGATGAGGGTTCTTCCCAGTGGAGTCTTAAGATCTGTTCAGGATGGTGGAGTCGCCGGGTGGAAAGTTCAGAGTGTTTTCAAAGGAATGCACTGTCCACCACAGTGTTTGTGAAACATTCTTCTTCAAGGATATCTCAAAACACAACAAACTCTAACCAGAGATTGACTGGGAGGGCATTCACCAGATATGTCACCCCCAAAAGAGGATGGGATCCAGAGGCTACCTGGCCCTTTCCAGACTCTGTCTAAGAGTATAGGGTAAAACACATGAAAGACGTATACAAGATATCAAAAACTAGTGTTTTACTACCAATCTGAAATGTTTTTGGTATTTTCTGAATTGTTTATATTGTGGTTTTAAAAGAATGTCCTAACTTCGCCTCAAAACTTAGCTACGGTTATGAAACAAAGACAGTTTGTCCTTATGGCTAAGCTAGCTGATTTCCCAAGGTTAGATAAAAACTTCAAAGAACCCTAGGATTGACCTAGCTTGTCACTGATTCAAACAATTTTTATCATGATTACCATTCTTTGGTAGTGCTTGAAAAGGCTGCTTTTTACTCTCAAGGTGTTATATGAAAATAAAAGGGAAAAAGATGAAAAACTCAAGTCATCCCCAGCGGAGTCACCAGAAATGTTAGGTCTCTGTAACAAGCAAGATTGGTAAAGTCCGATCACAGAGTTAACATCATTTCAACCAACTTTGGGATTCTAGGATCTAGCCCTCCTGAATCCAGAGAGGGATCTCTCCAATATGTACAAAGATGGATATTGTCTTTGAAGTTTGGGGTGATGATATTAGGCTAGTTATGAAGGCCAAAGGTTTTGTTTGGTTTTCTCGGATGGTTGAACATAGTTGCTGTCTGAGGCGGAAAGATCTATATGCAAATAGGTTCAAAGGTGAGAAGTTGCAAGCAAAAAGAGTAAGCTTTGATAAAAAGAGAGATGATGGGAAGTTTTCAATCCATTGGGCTATGGAGTCATAAGAGGATTTAATTGAAACATTTAGGTTCAAGAGTGATCTATGGGGCAAGTCATCTATGCCTAAGGATATCTTTAAAGATTGATTTATGGAATGGAGTGATACAATAAGAAAGGGAAATGACAGATGCAGAACAAAGAGCAGCCCAGGATCTGGTAAGTACTTTGAAACTAGCCAGCCTTTGACCAGGCACTTAAGAAAACATAGAAGCAAACTAGGATCTGGTAAGTACTTTGAAACTATCCAGCCTTTGATACACTTCTAATAGAACACAGATAAAAAACAAAGGGAAACTTGAAGGCAACCTTTGGAGCAGAAACTAGCGGGAAGGGCTCACCTTTCTCCTCATCTTAGTTCTTCTTTACTTAGTTACTTCCAAGACAATCACCAAGATAACACAGAATGGCCCAAGATCTGATAAGTACTTTGAAACTAGTCAGCTTTTGACACATCCTAAGGGAAACAGACAGATAGTTGAGCAAACAAGAAAGGGACTCAGGGCTAACCTTTGATTTCATCAATTCATTCCTTACACAACATATATGAAAGTAACATTTAAAAACAACATTCGGCAGTGACGAAAAGATGAGGGAACGCCAGCATCTCTGTACTTAGACCGAATTAAATCATTCCTAAATAACACAATAAGAAGAAAACATTGGGATAAAGATTTTTCAGCCAGAGAAGGTCACTGGTGTACAGCAAACTCTAACACTGTTTAAACTGTTCTTTATAGTGGAAAATGAAACAGATTGAAAACAGAAATAAAATGACAAGTTACAGTGAGAATAACATCACCATTAGCATAGACCAGGATCCCATAAATCAGCTTGTATTGATTGCTTCAAACCGGTTACAATCTTCAAGTCCAATGTTTTAATCCATCTCTTTTCACAATCTAACCTATCTGTTACAAGCAGAGCTCCAAGAGCCCATGAAACCACTATTTACAGTCAAGAGTTTTCCACTCAGAAATAGCTACAACGCTTCAGCAATTACATTGACAACCAACTAATCCAACCCCTCACTCATCTTCTATTGAAGTATTTATAGAAGGATGAGGAGGTGAGATCTGTTTAAAAGATCTCGAACACAATCAATGCAGAATTAATGTCTTCCTGACCCCGAGAGGTTCGATGAAGAAATTCTACAGGTGTTACATTGCATAAATGTGTTTCTACTTAAAAAGTAAGCTCGAAGAGAGCTTATGTTGACCTTTGAGGCTCTGCGTACTGTTAGGGTTACTCTGCAAACATTCTGTCGTTGAAATCTGGTGCAGTAATAACTTCTTTGGTTGTTCGAGGCATAATATCTGATCCTGTTCAATAAATTCATCCTCTGATTGAGCTTTCTGAGGCAATAGGTGGCACTGTGGTGGTTGAGGAATCAATTCGCCTCGAAGTATGGCGGTGGAGGCGATCTGTCTGCCGAACACTTTTAGGTTTTGTTTTAATCCGTGTTCTGAGCCGGGGATTAGGCTTTTGATAACCGTCTTAGCCGTAATCCCCGCCAATCTTCACAAAGCTGCTGCTCTGGTTCATTCTGTCTTCAAAACCGGATACTCTTTCTCTGCTTCTGATATCGACGGCATTCTTCAAGCCTTACAGGGACGTGCGGCAACCAAAGCTCATGAAACTTTGTAGATATCTTTGTTCTTCTCCGTATGATCGATTCCCTGGACAAATCGGAAGGATTGGAGTCGTCACCCTCATCCTTTAGATTTCGTAGAATACGAAGGAAAAACCTTTGAAAACCTGCAAAAAACAAGAAAAATGAGGAAATCCTTGCGTTATATGGATAGACTTCATTGGAGGGCGTGCGGGAGAAAGGAGAGATCGGGACCGTTGATCGTATCGCGATCAACGGTTGGGAGCAAATCGAACGGTCAACGCGGAGGAAAGTGGACCGTATAATGGAATCGGGAGAGGGAATGCAGACCGTCGATCTACAGAGATCGACGGCAGGGATTGGGTTTTAAATGCGCCGGGGCAATTTTAACGGACGAGCGAATTGGTTAAAGGGCGAGCGGGAAAAGGTGATCGGGGACCGTCGGATGGGAGGGCCCGGATCCGACGGCGGGAATGAATCCCGCTGCATGGCCATAGGACAAGGTTTAACGCGTGGGGAAAAGACTCGGAACAGCGGTTTTGGGGGTGAGGTGGAGAACACGTGTCGGCCAGCGTGTGGAATCGCTGGCCGACGGCACAAAACTGTTTCCGGACGACAGGCGGTGCGGGCACGAAACAGGCGGAAATGAAAAACAGCGTGGCGGAAAAAGGGGTGGGGCCCACCAGATGACGGTACACTCCGCACCGTTGATCCGTGGGACAGATCGACGGCGGAGGTTTAATATGATTTTCTATGGTGGAGAAATAAAATAAACCCGACTTTGCGTTTTCAAAGGTTTTTCAATGCTTTTCGGGTGATAAATTATTTCTGAAGGTTTAAGCGCCTGGCGGCCTTTTTAGCACACGGTTCTGGCGGGGGGGACATATGGAGGGAGAGAAAGCACGGGCTTAGCCTGTGGGGCTAAGGCCCAACGCGTAGAAAATGTATGTTTTTCTATGGTTTTTTAATGACTTTTGCAAGAGGGGAAAGGTTCCGATAGGTCAAAAAGTGGGTTTTTGACCTTAGGAAATGAGATAAAAATGGAGGAATAAGGAATATAAAATGGTTTGATGGGGTTTTTTATGGATGAAAGGAGACCTGAAGAAAATGAAGGAAAGATGGAAGAAGGGGGAGATGAAAGAGGAGGAGGATGCAGCAATATTTGATCAGGATTTTCATGGAACATCAGAGGCAGAGAAGATGAGGAGTTTGCAGAACCGAACAGTAATTTGGACTCTTACCAACAGACTTCAAGTACCAACAATTTTCAGGATTAAACTTGTTTCTTGAAGGCTGCAAAGAGCATTTAGCCACCAACTGCTATAATTGAAAAATATGGGTGGCTAACATTTTGGAACATGAAAGATAGGACATCTTGGTTGAAGCTCATGGAGGAGTGGTAGGAGGCCACTATGCAGGGAATTCCACTATGCAGAAGGTGTTGTGTGCTGGGTTATGGTGGTCCACACTGCACAACGATGCACATGCATATTTTTGAGCTTGTGATGCATGCCAAAGAATGGGGAAGTTGTCGCGTAGAGATTAAATTCCCTTGCAGCCACAGATGGACCTGTAGCCTTTTGATAAATGGGTTGTATACTTTTTTGGACCTATCAATCCTCTGAGGAAGAAGAATGACGCGTGCTACATCATCACTTCCACAGATTATGTAACCAAATGGGAAGAATCTAAGCCAATGAAGGATTGTACTGCAAATACTGCTGCACATTTCATTTTTGAAAATATCTTGACTAGATTTGGGTGTCCAAAGATATTGATGAGTGATAGGGGTACACACTTTGTTAATGAGACCATTGAAACTTTGACAAAGGAATTTCAGATACATCACTAGAAGAGTACTCCTTACCACAGGCAATGATTGGTGAGTTGTCTTACTTTCTTGGGCTACAAATATCTCAAACTTCTGTAGGCATGTTTATATCTCAAGAAAAATATCTTAATGACATGCTTAAAATATATGGGATGGAATATTGTGCACCTATGAGAACACCAATGACCATAGATTGTAAATTAAGAAAAGATGATGATACCCCCCAAATAGATGCAACCCTTTACAGCTCAATAATTGGAGCTATCCTATACTTAACTGCTACAAGACCAGATATTATGCAAGTAGTAGGAATGGTAGGAAGATTTCAGGAAAGTCCTAAACAATCCCATCTAGTATCTGTGAAAAGAATTCTCAGATATCTGAAAGGAACGATTGATTTCGGTCTTTGGTATCCTAAGAGTTTAACTCTTATTGTGATAGCTTATTCTGACGCTAATACAAAAGAGAAAATTGCGGATATCTTTACAAAACCCCTTCCACGAGAAGCATTTGAGTATCTTCGCCAAAAAATGGAAGTTGTTGCTCTTGCATCACATTAAATCAAGCAGCATGTCATGGGTACAGTATGTTAGGGGGAGCAGCATGAAAGGGGGAGTACTTGGGCACCTGATTTTCCATTGATTTCAAAGGGGGAGAGAATTCTATAATATTTCCATCAATGAAAAAGGGGGAGATTGTTGGTCAATAATTGTCATTGATGGAATATAAGCCCTCTTGATGTGCTCTCTTAATATAAAATTGATATATGTTGCACTATGACATATGATGACATACATGTGCACTATCATATGATGGCATGATGCTATACTATCATGATGACATGAAGACACACCATGATGAAGAAGCTCTAATGATCTCTTACTGCCCCAATCACCTTCTGCTCTAAAATTTCATGAACTGTCACAAAGAAAAATAAATTTAGATACCTTGGAAGCATCCTTTCACAATGAATCCTAGACCATATTAAATAGGATCTTTCCCTCTTTCCAATGAGCTCTTACTTGCCCTCAAATTCCTAGTGGTTGAAGAAATATCTATTTTTTAATATTATAAAATACTTTATCCCAGCCCACCTAAGTTGACTTGTATAGACTCATGTTTCTTGGCAAAGGGACGTGTCTTTTTGTCTATGATGAAAACCAGTATATATATGACATCTATACTTGACATTCCATCATATTTTTCGGTCAAGGACACAGTGAGAGCCTAGAAGCAAGAGAAGTTCACAACTCGTGAAATTTCAAAACATCAAGAAGAAGGAGACTATCCAAAGCATATCTCTGAGTCTACAACCTCTAATCTGACTGAGAATATAAGCCTTAGATCTATGAGAGTGTACTAGCTTCAGACCTATCTGCAATTATATTGACTGTAGTGGCTCATTTTGTAAAATACTGTAGGACAGAGCTTCGACTCAGTGAAATAAGGGCTTGGTCCTATTGATTACACCCTCCATACCTCATAATTGTGTTATATAGCTCAGAAAGTCACTTGACCATGGTTATGAAACCTTACCACAGGATTTCAGAATAGTGAACCTGAAGTGTAAATTCAATATTTCTTTTGAGCTCGGACAAAACACATCAGTGGTGTTGACCAATGCTTCTTTGGGTCTCAGATAGGACGATTCCGTGGATGATTAAAGATATAACTATGGAAAGCTCAGTGTAATAAATCTGTGGTGATACAACTATGGAATGATCATCATCATTTCATTGATCAGAGTTCTTTCTGTGGACAGCTAGTGGAGGCATGAATAGTCAACAGTAAAGCTTGAAGTGATAGCTGGAGGCCTGTACAAGTTACAAACTTGAAGATCTTGGATAGTGGAGCAGTTAGTGGTTTAACAGTGGAGTTTTGGACAGTAAATAATATTCAGTGAACAAATTGGAAATCTAGAGCAGACTTGTGGAGAAACTGATGTAAGTTACTGATTCATTCTATTTATTAAAAGTTGGAGGATTGGTGTCCTAGGGTTGGTGCCTCTAAACACAAGGTTGTAGCCTTAAGAAGTATAGGGTCGAAGCCCTGGAGGTTGGAGCCTCACCAAAGTCCAAGTTGGTGCTTGGAAATAGGTTGGTGACTATTTCATTAAAAGGGTTGATGCCCTTCTCTCATATATTATACACTATTATTGTAAAGGGATTGAAGTTCTCTTTAATTCTTAATATCATTATTATATATATCTCTCTATATTTAATTGTGAATAATCTAACTGGAAATAACTAACAATTGAAAAGAAATATTGATTCACCCCCCTCTCAGTATTTCCAACAACTAGTTTTAGAGCTAGCTTCTTCATTATCAACCTAACAGTTGGAAGAAGGATTCTTAGGCACAATGAATAACATGGAAGCAACAGGGAAATTGCCTATCTTTGATGGAACAAATTCTAGTTTCTGGAAAAAGAGGATGTCCTACTATCTAATATCTCTTGGCCCTGAAGGATGGCACTCTGTTTTGGATGGATACAAAGCTCCCGCTGGTCTTCCAACTGATCCAGATGAAAGAAAATCCTACATTGCTAATGCCAAAGCTTTAAATTCCATCACTAGTAGAATCATCGATTCCAAATTTACAAAAGTCATGAACTATGACTCAGCCAAAGAAGTATGAGATAAATTGGTTTCTCTATATGATGGGGACTCCAAAGTTAATAAGGCAAAGCTTCAAACCTATAGAACACAATTCAAGAGTCTGAAAATGGATGATGAATAATATATTGCATCATACTTCCTCAGAGTAGCTGAAGTGGTTAACTCTCTTAAATGACTAGGGGAAAATATTGAAGAAAGCACCATAGTTCAAAAAATCCTGAGATCACTTCCTGACAAATTCGACTCCAAAGTAAGTGCCATATAAGAAATGAAGTACCTAGATACTCTCAAGATGGATGAACATCATGGAATTCTTATTGCCTATGATATGAGGAAAGGGATCCCAAATTTCAAAGAAGAACCATTCAAAGCATCAAAACCTACAAAAGAAGGAAAAGGATGGAATTACAACAGCGATGAATCAGAGACTGAAAATGAGTTAGCTCAATTTGTATGAAGACTAAAAATGGGATCTAAGCTAAAAGGTAAGTGTCCTCTTATTTGTTTCAATTGTGGAAGAATAGGTCATTACTCTGCAAAATTTCGTCATAAACATAATAGTGATGATGAAAAGGACTCTAAAAGAATGATGTACAAAAAGAAAGGGTTTAATGAGAATAACTTCTTCTCTAAACAAGATGAATCTGATGAATATGAATTTGTAGTCATAAAGAGGAAATTCAAATGTGCATCAATACAAATAAAACGATGATGAATCATATGAGGAAAGTAATTACGTTGGAAGAAAAGAAATGCTATTCATGGCATTTACAAATGATGATGACTTGGAAATAGAAGATGAAAGAAACATGGATAGTTTTCTAATAAGTGCCATTGAAGAAAATGAGAATCTACAAAAGAATATATTTTTTCTCAAAATAGAAAGAGAGGAAGCAAAAAGAATGGAAGACTTCTTGAACATCAAGTTAAAAGAGAAGGATGATATCTGTGAAAAACGTGAAGCTGAAATAGTGTCCCTAAGAAAGGAATTGGAGCAAATCAAAAGGATTTGGCAAAGCTCTCTAGCTCTTGACAACATTCTTAATACTCAAAGACCTCAACATGACAAGTCTAGAATTGGTTTCAAAGGAGAATCATCAAGTACGAAGAATAATGCTAGAAGTTATGCTGATGTAATCTCTTGCCATCCAAAAGAATAAAAGTCATCTCAGGAAAAATGTCACATCTCAAAACCAAGATTTGAAGAAAGAGAAACTCCAAGGAAGAATGTTGATTCAAGCTATGGATACTACAACAGGTATCAACTAATTATCTTGGGCATCGTTACAATTGTAAAAAACTTTAGGCATCAAGCTAAGCATTGCAAGGCTCATAAGAATGAAGCACCAAGAATGAATAATCAACCAAACCAACTGTGTAAGCCTAAAGAGAAAGAACAAATTGAAACTTAAAATTCCTTTTATCCTTTGGCTAAGTTTGATCTGTCTTGCTCATTATGTGACGACTATGGTCATAATGAACAAAATTTCCCTCTCAAAAGGGAAAAAGCTAAAAACGTAAATCTCAAAATTGATAAATGTGGCCTAGCTCTATGTGTTCATAGTGAAGAAAATCATTGGTTCATGAATAGTGGATGCTCAAGACATATGATAGGTGACCAAAAGAATTTTATCTCATTCAATAAGAAAAATGGAAATGTATCCTTTGGAAGTGGATCTGCTAAAATCACTAGAAAAGGGACTACTACCCTTGTCAATGGACTAGGAAAGGCTCAAAATACCTTGCTGGTAGAAGGGCTCAAACACGGTCTCTTAAGTGTCAGCCAGATTTGTGACCAAGGACATAATGTTGTCTTCAGTACAAAAAATTGTGAAATAAGAGACTCGTCCTCAGGAGAGCTTGTGGCAAAAGGAGTAAGAACACCAGATAATGTTCACATTCTCACTAGAATCCAAGAAGACAAATGTTACTTAAGTCAAACAGATGAAATTTGGTTATGGCACAAGTGATTGGGGCATACAAGTTTTGACAACCTAGTCAGCATCAGAAAAAATAATGCAGTAAGGGACATTCCAAAAAGGTGCAAACCAAATCAAGTTGTATGTGGCCCATGCCAACATGGAAAGAAAACCAGAACTAGCCACAAAACCAAGGAGTTCTCAACATCAAAACCTTTGGAAATAATTCATGCAGATTTGTGTGGGCCAACTAGAACTCCAGCTCTTCAAGGTGAAAGGTACTTTACTCTATTTGTTGATGACTATACTAGAATGATGTGGATATATTTCATAAAATATAAATCCGAAGCATTTGAGTGTTTTAAGAATCTTAAAGCTCTCATTGAAAATGAAAAAGATTCTAAGATTAAATGTCTTAGAATGGATAGAGGAGGAGAATTCACTTCGAAAGAGTTTGATAAATTCTGCAAAGAGCATGGAATCAAAAGAGAAATCTCTACTGCTAGGACACCCCAACAAAATAGAGTAGTTGAAAGAAGAAACCAAACCATTCAAGAAATGGCTAGGACAATGCTACTAACAGCTGATTTGCAACCAAAATTATGGGGAGAAGAAATCGGCACTGTAGTTTGTACCTCAAATTGAACTCAACTGAGACCAAATAATGAAAAGACTCCTTATGAATTATGGAAAGGAAGACCTGCTTCAGTAAAATATTTCAGAATATCTGGAAGCAAATGTTTCATAAAAATAAATGATGACTCACCAGGTAAATTTGATTCTAGAACTGACGAAGGAATATTTCTTGGATACTCCACTAGGAGAAAAGCTTACAAATGTTACAACAATCATCTATGAAGAATAGTGGAAAGCATTGATGTGAATATTGATGAAGGCCTTCCAAAAAAAATAATTGAAGATCATGAAGTTGAGTCTTTCTTCGAACAAAGTGAAGAAGAAGAACCTGAAAGAGAAGAGGAGAATGAAGAATCTGAAAGTGAACCTCAAAATAAATCTTCAGAAACTCCCTCCAAGATCAAGTTTGTTCAAAGATATCATCCAGAAGAACAAGTCATCAGAAATATAGATGAAGGAATCCAAACTCGAAGAGGAATGATAAGCACCCGCAGAAAATATTATGTGGCTCTATTATCTTTAATAGAACCTAAAAATGTTTCTCAAGCAAGCAAGGATACTTATTGGATAAAGGTCGTGGAAGAAGAAATGTCTCAAACTGAAAAAAATGAGACTTGGGAACTAGTACCTCGCCCAAAAGATAAAAATATAATTAGAAAAAAATGGGTATTCAAAAACAAGACGAATGAAGATGGACAAATCATCAGAAATAAAGCCAGACTTATCTGCAAAGGATACTCGCAAATTGAAGGGATTAGCTTTGAAGAAAACTTTGCACCAGTAGCTCGAATGGAAGCCATAAGAATTTTTTTAGCAATTACTTGCTCAAAAGGATTTAAGGTTTATCAAATGGATGTAAAATCAGCATTCTTGAATGGAGATCTCAAGGAAGAAGTTTACATGGAGCAACCAGAAGGATTTGATCTTGCTAAAGGAAAATACCTTATATGCAAACTAAAAAAGGCCTTGTATGGATTAAAACAAGCCCCTAGAGCATGGTATGCAAAGTTGGATCACTATCTAAAACAAGAAGGTTTCAAAAAAGGAGTGGCAGGTAGCAATCTCTACATGAATATGGACAAGGAAAAAATTCTGATCACTCTTGTTTACGTCGATGATCTAATCTTTGCTAGCAATGATGAAGAAATCAGCCATGAATTTGCTCTAAATATGTCCAAGAAATTAGAGATGTCAATGATTGGTGAGTTGTCTTACTTTCTTGAGTTGCAAATATCTCAAACTTCTGCAGGCATGCTTATATCTCAAGCAAGATATCTTAAAGACATACTTAAAATATATGGGATGGAATATTGTGCACCTATAAGCACACCAATGACCATAGATTGTAAATTAAGCAAACAAAATGATACCCCCCAAATAGATGCAACCCTTTACAGGTCAATAATTGGAGCTCTCTTATACTTAACTGCTACAAGACCAGATATTATTCAAGTAGTAGAAATGGTAGCAAGATTTCAGTCAAGTCCTACACAATCCCATCTAGGAACTGTGAAAATAATTCTCAGATATCTGAAAGGAACGACTGATTTAGGTCTTTGGTATCCTAAGAGTTCAACTCTTATTGTGACAGCTTATTCTGACGTTGATTGGGCCGGAAGCGTGGATGATCGAAAAAGCACCAGTGGAAATGCATTCTTTATGGGAGATTGTCTCGTATCTTGGCTCAGCAAAAAGAAATCATCTATATCCCTTTCTACAGCTGAAGCTAAATATATAGTTGCTGCTGATTGTTGTACACAAATTATATGGATGAAGGAAGCCTTAAACGATGTCAACATAGAAACTAAGTAACCAATTACTATTTTTTGTGACAAAACTAGCACTGATGACATACATGTGCACTATCATATGATGGCATGATGTTGTACTATCATGATGACATGAAGACACACCATGATTAAGAAGATCTAATGATCTCTTACTGCCCCAATCACCTTCTTCTATAAAATTTCATGAACTGTCACAAAGAAAAATAATTTTAGATACCTTGGAGGCATCCTTTCACAATGAATCCTAGACCATATTAAAGAGGATTTTTCCCTCTTTCCAACGAGCTCTTACTTGTCCTCAAATTCCTAGTGGTTGAAGAAATATCGATTTTTTAATATTATAAAATATTTTATCCCAACCGACCTAAGCCGACTTGTGTCGGCTCATGTTCCTTGGCGAAGGGACGTGTATTTTCGTTTATGATCAAAACCAGTATATATATGACGTCTAGACTTGACATTCCATCATCTTTTTCGGTCAAGGACACAGTGACATCTTAGAAGAAACAGCAGTTCACAACTCGTGAAATTTCAAACATCAAGAAGAAGGATCCTATACAAAGCATATTTCTAAGTCTACAACATCTAATATGAATGAGAATATAAGCCTCGAATCTGTGGGAGCATACCAGCCTCAGAATTGTTTGCAATTATAGTGACTGTAATGACTCATTTTTTAAAAGACTGCATGACAGAGCTTTAGACCAGTGAAATAAGGGCTTGGTCCTGTTTATTACACCCTCCATACCTCATAATTTTGTTATATAGCTCGGACAGTCACTTGACCAGGGTTATAAAACCTCACCACAGAATTTCGAAATAGCGAACCTGAAGTGTAAATTCAGTGTTTCTTCTCAGCTCGAACAGAACACATCAGTGGTGTTGACTAGTGCTTCTTTGGATCTCGGATAGGAAAAATATGTGGAGGACTAAAGAGATAATTATGGAAATCTCGGTGTAATAAATATGTGGTGATACAACTATGGAATGATCATCATCATTTTAGTGATCATAGTTCTTTTTGTGGATAGCTAGTGGAGGTATGAACAATCAATAGTAAAGCTTTAAGTGATAGCTAGAGGCCTATACAAGTTACAAACTTGAAGATCTTGGACAGTGGAGTAGTTAGTGGTTTGAAAGTGGAGTTTTGGACAGTAAAAAACATTCAGTGAACAAATTGGAATTCTGTAACAGACTTGTGGAGAAACTAATGTAAGTTACGTATTCATTCTATTTATTAAAGGTTGTAGGATTGTTGTCCTAGGGGTTGGTGCCTCTAAACACAAGAATTTATCCTTGATAAGTATAGGGTCAAAGCCCTAGAGGTCGAAGCCTCACCAACGTCCAAGTTGGTGCTTGGAAACAGGTTGGTGTTTGTTTCATTAAAAGGGTTGGTGCCCTTCTCTCATCTATTGTACACTATTATTATAAAGGGATTGGAGTTCTATTTAATTCTTAATATCATTATTATATATATCTCTATGTCTTTAATTGTGAAGAATCTAACTGGAAATAATTAACAATTGAAAATAAATATTGATTCACCCCCCTCTCAGTATTTCCAACAATTGGTTTTAGAGACAACTTCTTCATTATCAGCCTAATAGCTAGAAGAAGGATTCTCAGGCACAATGAAGAACATGGAAGCAACAGGGAAACTGTCTATATTTTATGAAAAAAAATTTAGTTTTTGGAAGAAGAGGATGTCCTACTATCTAATGTCTCTTGGCCCTGAAGTATGGCACTCTTTTTTGGACAGATACAAAGCTCTCGTCAGTCTTCCAACTGATCCAGATGAAAGAAAATCCTACATTGCTAATGCCAAATCTTTAAATTCCATCACTAGTGGAATCACCGATTCCGAATTTACAAATTTCATGAACTGTGACTCAGCCAAAGAAGTATGGGATAAATTGGTTTCACTATATGATGGGGACACCAAAGTTAAGAAGAAAAAGCTTAAAACCTATAGAAGAAAATTCAAGAGTCTGAAAATGGATGATGAAGAATATATTGCATCATACTTCCTCAAAGTAGCTGAAGTGGTTAACTCTCTTAAAGGACTAGGGGAAAATATTGAAGAGAGCACCATAGTTCAAAAAATCCTGAGATCCCTTCCTGACAGATTTGACTCCAAAGTAAGTGCCATAGAAGAAATGAAGGACCTAGATACTCTCAATATGGATTAACTTCATGGAATTCTTATTGCCTATGAGATGAGGAAAGGGATCCCAAATTTCAAAGAAGTAACTTTCAAAGCATCAAAATCTACAAAATAAGGAAAAGGATGGAATTACAACAGCAATGAATCAGATACTGAAAACGAGTTAGCTCAATTTGCACAAACACTAAAAATGGGATCTAAGCTAAAAGGTAAGTACCCTCTTATTTGTTTCAATTGTGGAAGAATAGTTCATTACGCTGCAAAATGTCCTCATAAACATGATAGTGATGATGAAAAGGACTCTAAAAGAATGATGTACAAAAAGAAAGGGTTTAATGAGAAGAAATTCTTCTCTAAACAAGATGAGTCTGATGAAGATGAATTCATAGTCATAAAGAGGAAATCATATAGAAATGTGCATTATTACAAAGAAATCGATGATGAATCAGATGAGGAAAGTAATTACATTGGAAGAAAAGAAATGCTATTCCAGGCATTTACAAATGATGATGAATCAGAAATAGAAGATGAAAGAAACATGGATAGTTTGCTAATAAGTTCCATTGAAGAAAATGAGAATCTACAAAAGAAGATAATTTCTCTTAAAATAGAAAGAGAGGAATAAAAAAGAAGGGAAACTTCTTGAACATCAAGTTAAAAAAGAAGGATGATATCTTTGAAAAATGTGAAGCTAAAATAGTGTCCCTAAGAAAGGAATTGGAGAAAATAAAAAGGAGTTGGAAAAGCTCTCTAGCTCTTGACAACATTCTTAATACTCAAGGACCTCAACATGACAAGTCTGGAATTGGTTTCAAAGGAGAATCATCAAGTACGAAGAATAATGCCAGAAGTTATGCTGACGTACTCTCTTGCCATCCAAAAGAAGAAAAGTCATCTAAGGAAAAAGGTCACATCTCAAAACCAAGATTTGAAGAAAGAACAACTCCAAGGAAGAATGTTGATTCAAGCTATGGATACTACAACAGGTATCAAACTATTTTTCTTGGGCATTGTTACATTTGTAAAAACTTTGGACATCAAGCTAAGCATTGAAAGGCTCATAAGAATGAAGCACCAAGATTGAATAATCAACCAAACCAATTGTGTAAGCCTAAAGAGCAAGAACAAATCAAAACTTACAATTCCTTTGATCCTTTGGCTAAGTTTGATCCGTCTTGCTCATTATGTGACGACTATGGTCATAAGGAACAAAATTTCCCTCTCAAAAGGGAAAAATCTAAAAACATAAATCTCAAAACTGATAAATGTCGCCTAGATCTATGTGCTCATAGTGAAGAATATCATTGGTTTGTGGATAGTGGATGCTCAAGACATATGACAGGTGACCAAAATAATTTTATCTCATTGAACAAGAAAAATGGAAATGTATCCTTTGGAAGTGGATCTGCTAAAATCATTGGAAAAGGGACTGCTACCCTTGTCAATGGACTAGGAAAGGCTCAAAATACCTTGCTGGTAGAAGGGCTCAAACACAATCTCTTAAGTGTTAGCCAGATTTGTGACCAAGGACATAATTTTGTCTTTAGTACAAAAAATTGTGAAATAAGAGACTCGTCCTCAGGAGAGCTTGTGGCGAAAGGAGTAAGAACACCAAATAATGTTTACATTCTCAGTAGAATCCAAGAAGATAAATGTTACTTAAGTGAAACAGATGAAAGTTGGTTATGGCACAAGCGATTGGGGCATACAAGTTTTGACAACCTAGTCAGCATCAGAAAAAATAATGCAGTAAGGGACATTCCAAAAATGTGCAAACCAAATCAAGTTGCATGTGGCCCATGCTAACATGGAAAGCAAACCAGAACTAGCCACAAAACCAAGGAGTTCTCAACATCAAAACCTTTGGAAATCATTCATGCAGATTTGTGTGGGCCAACTAGAACTACAGATCTTCAAGGTGAAAGGTACTTCACTCTATTTTTTGATGACAATACTAGATTGATGTGGATATATTTCATAAAATATAAATCTGAAGCATTTGATTGTTTTAAGAATCTTAAAGATCTCATTGAAAATGAAAAAGATTCTAAGATTAAATGTCTTAGAATGGATAGAGGATGAGAATTCACTTCAAAAGAGTTTGATAAATTCTGCAAAGAGCATGGAATCGAAAGATATTTCTCTACTACTAGGACACCCCAGAAAAATGGATTAGTTGAAAGAAGGAACCGAACCATTCAAGAAATGGCGAGGACAATGCTAGTAGCAGCTGATTTGCAACCAAAATTCTGGAGAGAAGCAGTTGGCACTGTAGTTTATACCTTAATTTTAACTCAACTGAGACCAAATAATGAAAAGACTCCTTATGAATTATGGAAAGGAAGACCTACTTTAGTAAAATATTTCAGAATATTTGGAAGCAAATGTTTCATAAAAATAAATGATGACTCATCAGGTAAATTTGATTCTAGAACTAATGAAGGAATATTTCTTGGATACTCCACTAGGAGAAGATCTTACAAATGTTACAACAATCGTCTACGAAGAATAGTGGAAAGCATTGATGTGAAGATTGATGAAGGCCTTCCAGAAAAAGGAATTGAAGATCATGAAGTTGAGTCTTTCTTTGAACAAAGTGAAGAAGAAGAACCTGAAAGAGAAGAGGAGAATGAAGAATCTCAAAGTGAACCTCAAAATAAATCTTCACAAACTCCCTCGAAGATCAAGTTTGTTCAAAGATATCATCCAGAAGAACAAGTCATTGGAAATATAGATGAAGGAATCCAAACTCGAAGAAGAATGATAAGCACCCTAAGAAAAGATGATGTGGCTCTATTATCTTTAATAGAACCTGAATTTTTTTCTCAAGCAAGAAAAGATCCTTATTGGATAAAGGCCATGGAAGAAGAAATGTCTCAAATTGAAAAAAATGAGACTTGGGAACTAGTACCTTGCCCAGAAGATAAAAATATAATTGGAACAAAATGGGTATTCAAAAACAAGATGAATGAAGATGGACAAATCATCAAAAATAAAGCCAGACTTGTCTGCAAAGGATACCCACAAATCGAAGGAATTGACTTCGAAGAAACCTTTCCACCTTTAGCTTGAATGGAAGCCATAAGAATGTTTTTAGCATTTACTTGCTCAAAAGGATTTAAGGTTTATCAAATGGATGTAAAATTAGCATTCCTGAATGGAGATCTCAAGGAAGAAGATTACATGGAGCAACCAGAAGGATTTTATCTTGCTGAAGGAAAAGACCTTGTATGCAAACTAAAAAATGCCTTGTATGGATTAAAACAAGCCCCTAGAGCATGATATGCAAAGTTGGATCACTATCTGCAACAAGAAGGTTTCAAAAAAGGAGTGGCAGGTAGCAATCTCTACATGAATATGGACAAGGAAAAACTTCTGATCACTCTTGTTTACGTCGATGATCTAATCTTTGCTATCAATGATGAAGAAATGAGCCATGAATTTGCTCTAAATATGTCCAAGAAATTCAAGATGTCAATGATTGGTGAGTTGTTTTACATGCTTGGGCTACAAATATCTCAAAATTTTGCAGGCATGTTTATATATCAAGAAAAATATCTTAAAGACATGCTTAAAAGATATGGGATGGAATAGTGTGCACTTATGAGCACACCAATGACCACAGATTGTAAATTAAGCAAAGATGATGATACCCCCCTAATAGATGCAACCCTTTACAGGTCAATAATTGGAGCTCTGCTATACTTAACTGCTACAAGACCAGATATTATGCAAGTAGTATGTTATGGGGAGAAGCATGACAGGGGAAGTACTTGGGCACCCCATTTTCCATTGATGTCAAAGGGGGAGAGAATTCTATAATATTTCCATCAATGACAAAGGGGGATATTCTTGGTCAATAATTGTCATTGATGGAATATAACCCCTCTTGATGTGATGTCTTAATGGGAAATTGATAGATGCTGCACTATGACATATGATGACATACATTTTCACTATCATATGATGGCATGATGATGCACTATCATGATGACATGAAGACACACCATGATGAAGAAGCTCTAATGATCTCTTACTGCCCCAATCACCTTCTTCTCTAAAATTTCATGAACTGTCACAAAGAAAAAAAAATTAGATACCTTGGAGGCATCCTTTCACAATGAATCCTAGACCATATTAAAGAGGATTTTTCCCTCTTTCCAACGAGCTCTTACTTGCCCTCAAATTCCTAGTGGTTGAAGAAATATTGATTTTTTAATATTATAAAATATTTTATCCCAGCTGACCTAAGCCGACTTGTGTAGGCTCATGTTCCTTGGCGAAGGGATGTTTCTTTTCATTGAGGATAAAAAACCAATATATATATGACGTCTAGACTTGACATTCCATCATTTTTTTGGTCAAGGACACAGTGAGAACTTAGAAGCAACAGCAGTTCACAACTCGCGAGCTTTCAAAAATCAAGAAGAAGGAGCCTATACAAAGAATATTTCTGAGTCTACAACCTCTAATCTGAATGAGAATATAAACCTCGGATCTGTGAGAGTGTACCAGCCTCAGAATTTTCTACAATTACAGTTACTATAGTGGCTCGTTTTTTAAAATACTGCAAGACAAAGATTTGGACCAGTGAAATAAGGGTTTGGTCCTGTTGATTACACCCTCCATACCTCATAATTGTGTTATATAGCTCGGACAGTCACTTTACCACGGTTATAAAACCTCACCACAGAATTTCAGAATAGTGAACCTAAAGTGTAAATTCAGTGTTTCTTCTAAGCTCAGACAGAACACATCAGTGGTGTTGACCAGTGCTTCTTTGGATCTCGGATAGGAAAAATATGTGGAGGATTAGAGATATAATTGTGGAAATATTAGTGTAACAAATGTATGGTGATACAAGTATGGAATGATCATCATCATTTCAGTGATCATAGTTCTTTCTGTGGACAGCTAGTGGAGGCATGAACAATAAAAAGTAAAGCTTGAATTGATAGTTGGAGGCCTGTACAAGTTACAAACTTGAAGATCTTGGAAAATGGAGCAGTTAGTGGTTTGAAAGTGTAGTTTTGGATAGTAAAGAATATTCAGTGAAAAAATTGGAAGTTTGGAACAGGCTTGTGGAGAAAATGATGTAAGTTACTTATTCATTCTATTTATTAAAAGTTGAAGGATTGGTGTCCTAGGGGTTGGTGCCTCTAAACACAAGGTTGTAGCCTTGAGAAGTATAGGGTCGAAGCCTTAGAGGTCGGAGCCTCACTAAATTCCAAGTGGGTGCTTGGAAACATGTTGGTGCATGTTTCATTAAAAGGGTTGGTGCCCTTCTCTCATCTATTGTACACTATTATTATAAAGGGATTGAAGTTCTCTTTAATTATTAATATCATTATTATATATATCTCTTGTCTTTAATTGTGAAGAATCTAACTGGAAATAATTAAAAATTGAAAAGAAATACTGATTCACCCCCCCCCCCCCCTCAGTATTTCCAACAAATATAAGAAATACAGAAAAGTAAACAATAATTCTATATACACATCAGAATTCACAGAAATAGTTGAGCCATTTTATTATTTTGGAGGTGAAAAAAACAAGTACAACAATGCTCAAAATATGAGACACTCAAGCCACAAGGGTGGCCTAGAATGACCCTGCAATGATATCCCAAGAGGGACTGCATAACTACTGCTCTGCTTGAAGGTAAACTACATTGTCCCTGCTGCAACTATAGGGGCTACAACTGCCTGAAAGTTAAAAAGTTAGATCTAGGCAGAATTGGAGCTTCGATGATGTTGAAATTGTAGATCTGGGCTCAATGATGGATTCCCAAGATAACCCAGGAGGGGTTTCTCAGATCTGAAAGTCTAAGACAACCTTCCTCTTAGGGATTCACATATATGCTACTGGGAATGCAGATCTGAAGCTAGATCTGATAATATGATGGCTGTAATGATGTACAATCAGATCTATGCAAGAAGGGTTGATCCCTTCACTAGACCCTTGGGCTAAAAGCTCAAGATCTACCTCCTCCAATCTCCTCCACTGAAAATAGTTGTTGGATGATCAAAAAATTTAGAAAATTGTGCTGTCAGAGAGGGAGGCTCATTAGCCTACTGCTAGATATGTCAAATCATCTCCTAAATGATGAAACAATAGATCCAAAGTGAGGAGGTTATCCCTTACATGATTTCCAGCTGAAATACTAGAAACTTCCTTCCTCCAATAGATCTACAAGACTGAACTGTGCAATCCTTGAAGGGACTGCTGCTACATAGAGGTAAAACCTAATGGCCTGAATGCCAGATGTAGATCAGCTACTCGTGAAAGGCTATATCTGAAGAACAAAGTGGTAGGATGAATCCTCCACTGTTTTCTTAGTTGAATGCTATAAACAACCTCCTAAAGATGGAACCAATTCCTGATAAGGAATAAAGAACAAACCTCTTTCCATAGCTACTCAAAGAAAGAGGTGGGATTCTCGCTCGGGAACACCCTGTGCTAAACAACACTGTAAAATCTTCTAAACAACCCAATCTTGCATATAAATTTCCTAAGAAAAATCTAGATCTAAACAGATCAAGAAATGAATAATACAAATCATGCCTTCCATTGTGCCTTCACCTTCATTATATGCATGAGCCTTCCATAGCCTAAGCCCACTCCAATACTACATCGTACATGTGGACAAAAGTCTCCAAGATTTACAGCGTTGTTTATCCATGTCCTCCATCATGTTCACATGGGGTGATTACCCCCTCCATCATGTGTGCATTAAATGCATCACTTTCTCCACTATCTTATATTAAGTGCTTCAGGATCTTCTTGAATGCACTATGATCTTGGTTGACCTTATCAAATATCCTCATGATTTTACATTTAATATCCATGACCTTATTTGAATGTTTCATCCACCATAATCTATCTCATAAATGAGACATGATCTCCATTAATGGAGCTACTCCACTACTCCATGATTCTAGATCTAGATCTAAAATATCCACATATACACATTAAAGTGGATTTTATTCATCTCTGAGTTTTTTGGGTCCCTCCACCCTTTTATTTTCTTAATTTATTAAGAAAATCAAGGACTCTAATATTCCAAATATGATGTGAAAATTTTGGAATGTTACAGTCCCCCTCGGTAAAATTTTGCTTGTCCTCAAGCAACTCCAAAAGTAGATGCAAAGCCATCTATTCCCCTCCAAATGGCATCCACATAAGGAAGGCTTCCTCCATGTGCTACAATGTGTTATGCATGTTTGGTTCCAAAGTTGTCTTTCAAAGATATATAGAATGACTTCCAACTACATGGTTAGATGTCCTCCTTCCACCATAAAGTACCAAGTGACAACCATATGATGTCAAACATCATCATTAATACATCAAATACATAAAATAAAGTGGCTCTTTCCACAAAGGAAAAGCTCCATCTCACAGTACATCTCTTCATCCCATGCTTTATGATTTGACTGAGCATTGATATGCTCTCATCTTTAGCCTTGTTGGCCTCGTTGAATCCAAGCCTCATTCCAATGTTATGCAAAATAATAAGGAAAGGAGTTATATGGGTATACAAAGATGTCAAACCATATTCTCCTAATAGTAATCACTGGAGTAAGGCCCTTTTTTTCCATCCTCCATCTCCTCCATGTAATATGGACAAGATAAACTCACCCAAAAGAAACCAAAGCAACAAGAGATCTTATTGATTTCTCTCCTCCTCATGTGCATCATGGAGAAAAAACATACTAATTGACATGTGGAATGGCACATCATCCCAATACAAATAATAACCATCAATGCACATCATGAGAGCATCCTGCCAAGATTTACTCAATATAAAACACATAGAAATATGAGATTTCATGTGGTGGCCAAACTCTCCCAAGGGAAACCAAAATGAACATGCCTTCTTTTGCTTCATTTTATCATTGATACACAAGGCATGAATTAGAAAAATATGAGCTATTGGGTGGTAACCATACTAACCCAATTGCATCTAGCGCAGCGACCCCTCCTTCTTCATTTCATAAGTGTTTTTCAAGGCATGGATTAAAATAAATAGGAGCCTTTGGGCAGTGAAAAAAATTTCCCAAGGGAAACCAACGTAACCAAGCTTGCTGGCCCATGACATAAATCTTCAAGTGGTCATGCAACCCATTTCTTATCATCCTCACCCACTCATACCAATTTGGATGATGAATGATATGTTGCATAATCATGGTATCCTCCCTTTGTAGAATACCATCCTCCCTAAACTACTGAAGAAATTTGCACTTCATGAAATGTTTAAGTGCACCTCCATTGAGATCTCTCAATGAGATTCTCTTTTCACCAAAGGCCCTCCAAAATTAATGAAGTTTTGGATCTGCTGCAGGTATAATTTTCTCTTTGAGATGTGAGATTCTCATTGAGAAAGGGTCATATAGAAAGGAGAAAATATTCCTCATGTCAAGATGTCTACCATTTGTCATTTTTACCTCCATTGCTTCATGAGTGAAGCTACCTTCAGAATGCTCCAAGAATGATGGGGCCTCTTCATTTTCATAGCCACTAAGTGAAATCGTTGTAGATATGCATGGTAATACATTTTTTGTCTCAAAATAAGGTACAATATTGATCTCACAACCATTTATTGTACATAGGATCATATCCATCCTATTTTATAAAACTCTACACTTCAACTCAAGGGGTTGAATGTAGCTCAACAATGATGAACTGGGATAGTTCTTAATCTCCTCTTTGATTAGATCAAGGGTCCTCTGCACTGTGATATGTTTTTGTTCCAAATTAGAATTTTGTTCTAACCCTTGGTTATGCACTAGCCTTGATGTTATGTCCTCAAAAGTTCCAATAAGATCTATTGAAACAATATGTGATAAAAGTTCGTGCATACCTTCGATCAATTGATGTGTGGAAACCTCTTGCCAGAACACAAGAGTTCCTTCAACCGGGACAATAGTGTCTCCAACTGCTGGTAAGAGTGATGGTTTCTCTTCTCCAAATGTACCAGCACTGGAATATTCCTCCTCGTGCATCTCTTGAATCATGCATGGGCCTCTATGTCAAGAGCTCAAGAATATCTTCCAAGGTTGCAAGTGTCTCTTCTTCGGATGCAATTACTTTTGCAGCTGGCGGTGAATGTAGTGACTTCTTGTTCAGAGTGAAAATACTAACATCCTCCTTTGATTCCATAGGGAATTTCACTTTGTGACACATCTCTTGTTTTCTCACATCAAATTACTTCCTCAAATTGTGAAAGAAATATGAATATTTAGTCACCTTTACATGCTCCATGTGACCAAACAACCAATCATTGGCTTCATCTGAAAGATAAAGTGTTGTAATTTGAACATCCTCTCCTTTAGCTACATGATGTAGTCTGAAAAATGGATCTAAATCTCTCCTCCAAGCCTTAACAGTGCTTGAGGAAGATCCATCAAATGTAGGCAAATAGAATCTATTGTGCCTCTTTCTTCTATTGCTGCTATAGGATCCTCTTTCTTCTTTGATTTTGAAGAATTGTTGGAGAGTTAGCTTCTCCTTGAATGCTCTAGACTGTGCTTTGTAATCTTCAAGATATAGACTGAGAGTCTCATGAGTCTTAGGTTCATTCCTTTCTTCATTTCTACACCTTTCACCTTCTCCAAGGAAAGTGAGCATAGTGGATCTATGAGGAGATCTAGGATTCCTCAGTTTTCTTCTTTGCTAATAGGAAGTGCTTGGACCTTTCTCATCACATATTCTTCTTGGATCTTATTTATATCCTTCCTTCTTCATTGGATTGACCTCATTGGAGAGATATAGTGTGGATCTAAAGAAGGGAGTGGCAGAATTTTCATCCTCCATGATAGATCTCATCATCTGCTTCTTCTTTTGATGTAAAAGATGAAATGTCCACAAACTGAGCCACATATCATGCTATGATACCACTGTAATATCGCAAAAGGGAGAACGTAGTAATATTGAAACAAAATATAAGAAATATAGCAAAGTAAACAATAAATATATATACACATCAAAATGCACAAAAATAGCTAAGCCATTTTATTATTTTGGAGGTACAAAAAGAAAGTACAATAGTGCTCAAAATATGAGACACTCAAGACACAAGGGTGGCCTAGAATGACCTTGCAATGATATCCCAAGAGGGACTACATAAATGTTGCTCTGTTGGAAGGTAAATTGCATTGTCCCTGCTGCAACTGTAGGGACTGTAACTACCTAAAAGATAAAAAATTAGATCTAGGAAAAATGGGAGCTCCGATGATGCTAAAATTGTAGATCTGGGCTCAATGATGGATTCCCAAGATAACCCAGCAGGGGTTTCTCAAATCTGCAAGTCTAATACAACCTTCCTCTTAGGGCTTCACATATATGCTGCTGGGAATGCAGATCTAAAGCTAGATCTAATAATATGATGGCAGCAATGATGTACAATCATATCTATGCAAGAAGGGTTGATCCCTTCACTAGACCCTTGGGCTAAAAGCTCAATATCTAGCTCCTCCAATCTCCTCCACAGAAAATAGTTGCAGTATGAACAACAGTGTCAAAAAACTGTGATGTTAGAGAGGGAGGCTCATTATCCTACTGCTAGATATGTCAAAACAGCTCCTGAATGATGGAAACAATAGATCCAAAGTGAGGAGGTTATCCCTCACAGGATTTCTAGCTAAAATATTGGAAACTTACTTCCTCCAATAGATCTATAATATTGTATTGCACAATCCTTGAAAGGATTGTTGTTGCATGGAGGTAAAACCCAATGGCCTGAATGATGCATGTAGATATTCTGCTCCTGAAAGGCCGGATCTAAAGAACAAAGTGGTAGGATGAATCCTCCACTGGTTTCCTGGCTGAATGCTAGAAACAACCTCTTGAAGATGGCACCAATGCCTGATAAGGAATGAATAACAAACCTCTTTCTAGAGCTACTCAAAGAAAGAGGTGAGATTCCTGCTCGGGAACACCCTATGCCAAACAACACTGCAAACTCTGCTAAACAACCCAAGCTTGCATAGAAATTTGGTAAGAAAAATCTAGATCTAAACAGATCAAGAAATGAATAATCCAAATCATGCCCTCCATTGTGCCTTCACCTTCATTATATGCGTGAGCCTTCCATAGCATAGGCCCACTCCAATAATGCACTGTACATTTGGACAAAAGTCTCCAAGATTGACTGCACTATTGATCCATGTCCTTCGTCATGTTCACATGGGGTGATTACCCCCTCCATCATGTGTGCATTAAATGCATCACTTTCCCCACTATCTTATCATAAGTGCTTCAGGATCTTCTTGAATGCACTATGATCTCAGTTGACCTTATCAAAGATCCTCATGATTTTAAATTTAAGATCCATCATCTTATTTGACTGTTTCATCCTCCATAATCTATCTCATAAATGAGACATGATCTCAATTAATGGAGTTGTTTCACTACTCCATGACTCTAGATCTAGATCTAAAATATCCACATACACACATTAAAGTGGATTTTATTCATCTTTGAGGTTTGTGGGTCCCTCCACCCTTTTATTTACTTAATTTTTTAAGAAAATCAAGGACTCTAATATTCCAACTATGATGTGAAAATTTGGGAATATTACACCTGAATTCATCTTCAAACCAAGAATGACGGCTACTAACCCTGAGAGCGCGCCATCTAAAGAGCACTCTATGCCACTCACAACATCTACTGAGCCCCGCTCCAACGATGTGGATGAATTGATTCCAGAAGTACAAGAGGTCATGTCCACACTGACTAGAGGAAAGGGAAAGATGACAAAGGGGTCTTCTTCCAAGTCATGAACATCTCCTTAGCAGTTCACATCCCCGTGTGAGGCACGGAAGGCTAGGTCTCTTACAGGTGACTCGACTAAGATACCCATGAGCGCAACTGAGGAGGTTGCGCTCTTTGTCGAGCCCATCTCATGGCTCACAAAATATGTCAATCCACATAGATCCTCTGTGAATGCACCGAAATATATGGACACAGTGCGTGTGTACCTACAAATGTTGTTGATACTAGAGGAAATTACTTTCGAGGGGGATATGTTCAGAAAAATCCCTCTCATAAAGTTTGAAGACTATGATTTGGTGAACGAGGAGACAATCCACGAGATAGCACTTGAGTATTACATGGAGCAAATGTTGTATGATGGTGTTGTGAAGGTAGAGCCCATGCCATGGGCACACATGTTAAGTAATGCTGGAATTCTCAACTTGCTGAGGATTCCCCACTTCGGTAGGTATCCCATCACAAATATCTACATGTGCTAGCTACTGGCGGTGGTGCATGATGGGTGCCTATGGATCCAAAACAAAATTCCAATTGATGTTACGCTGATCCACCAGATCACCGACCTGCCCAAGAAGGGGCCCCATCCCATGTCCAGTTTTGGAAAAAGACGGGAACTGAAAGTTGCTTCCAAGATTAAGAAGGATTACAAGGTAGGGCATGACTCCAGGGAGCTCCTAGTGTGGAAAATTGACAACCCAGTAGTACGCCTTGGAACCCTAGTCTTGGGATGAAAGTTAATGTGCAAGTGTCTCCCTAACGTAGTCCCTGTGCACGTCATCACGCTAGTAGGATAGTTTGAGAAAGGTGGGAGCTATAATTGGTCACAATACGTGTTGGGATGTGTTTTCTGCACATATATACGAAATCACACCAACTTAAGGGGTGTGGTCTACCCTCTTAAGTTATTGGTAACAGGCAGAAAAAGAAGTGGATTCAAGCAAGTAAGTGGAACAAGCTAGAATCATAAGCATACTAGATATAGAAATAGCATGCATATATAAAATAAAACTAAACTAAAAACTAAAACAAATAAACACAAGCTCTGAAAAGAGTCAAACGACAACAATAATACGAATAGTGGCTCTAGGGCCCTCTTACTGAGCATTGGTAGTAATAAGAGTGAAACTTTACCATCTTGCCAAAGGACCCCTAAAACATGGGTTATAAGTCTTGATGCAAGGATTTTTCTATCCCAAGCTTGCCTTGGTGAAGTCTCCCTCTCTCTCTACTATGTTGGACTAAACTTGTTGGATGGCCAACAATTGAGTCCCCTCTATCTTTAGCTCTGGATCACACACTGCTCATATTTATTTGGAAATTCTAGCTAGCATAATAATGTGTTCACCCATTCTTCATCTCATGGTGGCCTTATATAGGAGATTTAAAATCCTCCTTCCCTCTCTTGGTATGTTGTGGATGGTGACCCAAGAGAGGGGTATGATTCCTTTGTGTCATCCAAATATTCCATTGTGTGCTCACTTGATGTTTAAGGAGGCATTGGTGGTTGTCCTTAGGCGGCTTCAAGTGAGGAAGCACTTGTCCTTTTTTTTGTGTGGTCTTGGAAAGTGACATTTTTCCATTCCCATTATTGCACGCATTTCTGGCCATAAGGCACGCAAAGGTGCTCTTCACGAAGGATAATGCATGCAAAAGCCTTTGGGACTTGTTCAAATTTGATTTTTTCTCAGACCTTAGAGATTTTTAAATACTTTCCAGATTCTATAATGCCTTCCATCCCTATAAATCCTTTTGCTTGACATTAGATAATGTCGTCTTCTACTGTATGATTTTCCAGTGTTAATAGTTTCCCCCTAATGTGTGAGATCTAGGAAGAAATGTATAGCCGAAATACATTATAGTTTATTTTCTGTATATCATGCGTAGAGAGAAAGAGAGACCTAAGTGAAGCTTGGAATTGAAAACACCCTGCACTGGTTCCAAGAATGATAGTGTCCTAAGGGACCCCTGTAAGAAAATATAATACAATACATATAAAAATTTTCTACGAGGCGGGCATGTCCCATGCTCATGATGTTGTGGCTAGTTAAAAAAATCTATTTTGATAGATATATGTTTTTTCTGTCACTGATGTGGTAGTGATCTGGTGGTTGCTGAAAGCTACTGCTGACGCCCTCACGGGAATTTTTTTTCTTTGACAATAGGTGGAATATGGTACCCATATGCATAAAATCGGTCTGGCATATAGCTGCACATTGTATGCATAGGTGCTAGTTGGGACCTTCTCGTGTAAGCATTGTTGAAATAGATGCTTATGGAGGCATGGGTATTCAAAGAATTTGATCAAAGTGCAATCTTTGTAAGGTATGATTCCATCTTGACATGAAATATTCTTTTGTAGTCGAATTTCAAGAGGATCGATGACATCTATGGTCAATGATGTCTCCCATAGTGCCACCCAATAATGCCCCTTTTATTGAGGGGGGTAATCCAAGGTACCGCTTCCTTTTTGGAGAATAGTTGTCGAAGTCGATAAAAAGGAAGCCTCAACCGACCGAGGGGTCACCAACATAAGGGTTTGGACACCTGGATGTGATGGGTTTAACATAGGCATGTTGGCGAGGGGGGGCTGAAAACTGATGATGGGGATTCAGTGGCCCAAGGTTGGAGTATAGTAAGAAGCTTGGCGGAAGTCATAATTATTTCTAATGGAGAAATCCTTGGAGTCGATAGGACTTCCAGGGCGGGTATAAATTAGCTATGAATGTCATTGTGGCTTGTTCATGGGGGTGTACTACTCTGACCAAGGGTGTTCAGGGACGATTGCCATGGGAGAAAAAGATGGATGGGAGAGTGAAGGATGTAGTGCACCATTCGGGGTCTTTGTACACTTACCAAAAGAATAAAATAATGGGGTTTGGTTTGTACAAAACACAGATACGGGTACCCAAAAACATGAAAGTGTTCACTCACTGATGTTGTGAGGAAGGTTTTTTGCTAAGGGTGGGGGTCCCATTGGTTGGTCTCATGTGCGGGTTTGATGAAGAGGATGAAAAAGTATCGCAGATGGGATTATGCTAGTGGAGGTATGGTGGGCCAAATGTGAGACGTGGTAATGCACTTTTTGATCTGCTTGTACAACCTGATCATCCAAGAAGGGGTTTTTAGCTTGTACGATAAACTTGACCTTATGCATGGTGGATGGATGGGCATGAGGTGCTACCCAAACTAAAATGGTATGGCCATGGCATCACTTTTGCTATGATATATGGTCTAGTGTGGGTGATGAGCACCATGGAGGGGAGGCTCTACCGATCAATGAGGATGTTTATCATGTGCAGGGTGAGCTGATGATAAACATGGTCATGTATGAGGACCCTATGGTTAATTTCTGACTCTATCATGTTGGGGATAGAATGAGACCTACTCTAGAAATTTGAGGAGATTCCCTTATGGGTAAAAATTCTTGAGTTAAAGGTCATTGACGGGGTTGGTGATGCATGTCTCATCTGGTTCCGTCAAGATGTATGCCCCCTGTCGGAGGAAATGTTTTAATATGTATGGTCCTTTCCACAAGTTTTCAAACTTTCGTGGCCCTAGGGATTATTTTTTGACATCATAGCATTGGAATAGTTCTCCCTTGGTGAATGAGAGGGTTGATGTGGTGGTCGAATGATTCTTTTACCGTTTTCCTATGGGCCTCATTGTGTTGTAGTGACTGTCATCGACTTTCGTCAACAAGATCTAGTTGTACTAGGAATTGTTCTAGAGGATGGGTATCATCAAGGATTTTAAAGGCGGCATGAAAATTTGGGAGCTTGCAGAAATCAACGCAGAAGTGCAAGGTACCTTGATTTTTGTAACAGGGATATGGTAGGAATCCTACAGTTTGGGGGTGGCTGCAATCCTATTTTTGATATGTGATAATAAAAATCGTATATGGTGGATCATGTCATCAACGTTCGGTGGGGGAAGAATCTCCGTAATGGGATTCTGCATGAGCGCAAGGTTGGGTTCTCCACTAGGATGGTCAATTTCTGGTAGGTAGAAATTGTGCCTGCTGCAGAAGAGCCTGAATTTTTCCATTATCGAGCATACCTCTGGTGTGTGATTTTGGTCAGTGAAGATAGTGCATGGTATCACTGTGCCAACGGAGTAGATTTTATGGGAATCAATGCTACTCGACATCCTAGTGTGGATGCTTGGAAAGGATCCGTCGTAGAAGAGGTTGTCTTCTGCTTCCATGTCCATTTTGTTGGCTTACGTGTGTCTATCCCTTAGGGGGAGTGTAGACTCAATGCTGCTCTTACCGCTCTTAGATTGGGGAGGTGTACACATTTAATAGTATGGTGAAAGTGTGAAAAAATCTGGCAATAGATGCACGTGATATTCTCTTGATTAGAGAGAAGTTTTTGAGGGAGAGAAGAGACTATGCAAAGACTATTTGCAAGGGGCTTCCGTTCTATGCATTGGTTGACTCAGTGATCATTTAGGTCACATAGTCCACATGTTATCCTGGGCTTAGCCAAGGTGATGTTCTGTTGGTGAGTCATCTTGGTTTTCCCCCCAAAGCCCCTATGGTGGTGGGGATGTTGACCCGGTGGTGTACCTTCTATACCACTTACAGAGGTCATCCTCCCTCTTTTCTATGGTATGAATTGTATCAATGGTAGGACGAAGTTGCGAGGCATAAGTGAAGTGTCACTCATAATGATTGCCTTGACATATTAGGAAAAAAATCCTTGATATGGGGGTTTCGTCATGCTCAGTTTGAGGTCTAGAAGGGAACCAGCGTCGTAATGCTGCTAAATCAGGACAAGTGGTGACTACATGTTTGGGCATTTTTTATAACATGCATGTTGGTCTTCTCTGTAGAGAGTGGTTAGGTGTAGCTAGGGGTTCCCTGATTGGTCGCTTTTAGACTGACAAGAGCATGATGGATCTGCTCATCACATATTCTTGGGTTGTGGAGATGTCCATGGCCTCCACATCCATGTCATCTTCTTGGGAGAGGCAGACTATGGCAGAGTGTAAGCTAGCAAGGGCTGGCCGGAATCAGGGGATATAGTGACAATTCTCATAAAGGTGATTGTCGGTGCATAACAGACATGTGAATTGCACTGCCCACAATCCAACGTAGTAAACCATTTCTATAGGATACCATCTATGGATGAGTTCCAAGGTTGTGCACTCTTTAAGGAAGTGACCATGTTCATCTCATAGCATGCAAAGTATAATGGGCATGACTCGGGGTCTTTCTTGTGCCCTTCATTGTTCCTATAGATATAGGATGGTACGAGGTTCATTTCTAGATGCCTGGGTGGAGGGATCCTCTTGATAGGACCTCTCGATGGCGTGTAAGGTGTCCCTATTATTGGGCCAGAATTGTGAATTACGGATAAAACACGCTTCCCTAGATGGATGAAAATATATAACAACATATTAAAGACTATACGACTAATTTTCCTAACTCAGAATAGACACACAGAAAGGATTATAGGCTTACTTGTGATCCAAGCGCTTTTAAATGGCTCCTTCTGTCACTTCCGTTGTGGCTTTAAATTCAATCTACTTGCCCATAGTTACTACAGAGAGCACATTCGTGATTGTATGAAATGCTTTTCCTTTACCTTTGATGGTCGGTTCCTTTTTACGGGAATGCATGTGGCATCGCGATGTTTGTCTCAGAGCTAAGGAGTGGTTTTAATTCATTCAGATCCGGACACATATGGGTAGGGTGGCCTATTACATCGTATATGGCATAGACTAGTGATTCTCATTGTATTTCGGGGGTCACCATCTTCTTTCCTCTCTTCTCGGTTTTCTTAGCCATGATCATCGATTTTGCAATGGGAATTTCCCATGCAGGGGCAGTTTCAGTTGTTGCAGGGATGAGTGGGGCCTCCTCGATATTGAGGGGCTCCAATATTGTGGAGTGATGTGGGTGGCTCCTATTCCTGGAGGGGGAATGATGTACCAAACTGGGATATCCAATGATATGTCTGGTAATACCAATGTTTCCAAAACCTACTAGGAGACGAAATCAGTTGGGGGGTAGAGGAAAGGGGTTTGGTAGGCGGCGTAGGCTAAAGAGGCTATTGTGGCTAATGACTTGATGCCATTACTTCTTGTGTCCATGTCCTGACTAGCTTTGACACTTGATGTGGACATCATCCACACCGGAGCCCTTGTGACATCGGGCGATGACTCCGGAATTATGCGAGGATCTCCTAGGAATGACCCTAGAATAGAAAATGGTTTGAATTTCCTGGGGCCATATTCTTGTTACCATGAGAGAGCATCCGAGGATGTATCTACATAGGGTAGAATTACATATGTGTTTGTTAGGGGTTGCTTCTTTCTATGCGTCAGTTGGTCTACAGTAATGATGCAGTCCTCATGGGGGAATGTCATGATGTGAAATACGGAGGAGGCTATGGCAGACATGGCGTACATATAACTCTGCCCAAGGAGTATATTGTAGTCCAGGTGAGCATCCAAGACTTCAATGTCTATGTGGACAATCTTTCTATCTAAGCAAACTGGGACATTTTGGTAGAGGCCGACGGGGGTTGATGGACGACCATCATACGCTCTAAGCATAATGACTAAGGGTTTTAGTTCGGGAGACCCTAACTTCTGCCAAACATTTTTGGACATGATGCATGTGGATGCACCCTCGTCTATGACACATAGGTGGATTGTGATATTTTGGACTAACACTGGTATCTATAAGGCGACCATGAAAGGAAGCCTAGGGGTGGCTTTGTCTAAATCAAAAGCCATTAGGAACATATTGGTAGGGTCGATAGCGTCAAACGCGAAAAGTAGGGTTGTTATTTTGGGCATGACTGCAATACTTACAAAGCTGACATAGCAGCCAGAGATTGTCCTAAATCTTCCATGATACCATAATTATGGGTCGCTTTGGAGTAGTTTCCTACTCGCCTATTCGGTCCCTTCGCCATTTTTGGCAATGGTTCTATAGGCATCTTCGAAATGGTAAAATGTGTGGCTGGTGTACTGGTACTTGACCCTGACATATTGGTGTCTGGTCGGGTGTCGTAGTTGTGATTCCGTGTTTGAAAAACATCTCTTCGCCAGTCATGTAGATTTCATGGCTACTTTTCCCGGAGTCGTCTGTATTTTGCTTCTGAGTGCTTACCATTCCTTGATGGGGGAAAGGTTGTTGCATCACAGTTGGTTGCTGGGAAGATCCTCCTTGTCCTTGGTTACTCTATAGCTTCTTTAGCTCAAAGAGATCGGGACAGTGGTGAGTATAGTGGCCATACTCACCACATATCGAACAAGAATGGTTTGTTCGAAGAGGTGGCCTTTTTCTATGTCATTGGGCATTGCTCGGCTCCTGGCTCTAATTCCGATTGGAGTTGCCTCCAGCCTGAGATCGCGGTGGGTGTTGCTGGTTGTTGCTCCCTTGTCCAGGGTTCCCTTTTGGCTTGTGTTTTTATTTTTTCTTCACCATGTTAGGAGGGTATTTCTCCTAGTTTTATTGGTGTGGTTGGTTTTGGGACGACTAAACAAATTTCACCTATGCATTGGTTTGCATAGGTGGGTCTTGTGCTGGGGACTGAGCATAATGTGGTCCCTCGTTTGTACCTAGCTATTGGAGGGGAGCTCTTCCGTCAGTGTTTATTTCTGTATACTGGGTGCCCTGAGCCGGAGGATAAGGTCCTCCCTAGTGATATGCTAGCGCCCTATAGGTCAAATTTTGTTGAGGCATATGCTGACTTTGAAAACCAAGTTGAGGTATGTCTGGGTAGAACTATATGTCTAAATAGGGTTTTGACTCCTACTACCTAGGTAACCTTGGGCCAATGACCCTATTAGTCCATCTGCAGAGTTCGACGCACCTAGAAATTCTTCATAAGTTTAAAAGTGCGGGACATTAGGCACGATGTTAAAAATGTATCCTGACTGCGTATAAATCAGCTCAAAATGTTGGGCTTTGCTGATGGTGTCCTCTTCAGATGTGGGCCTTTGCTACGCCACATCCTTTGAAATATCTGTCATAATATTTTTCAAGAACAAATCTAGAAGAACCTGATCGTCGAGTTTAGCTTTACATAAACTATGACACCTCATCCACTCATGGAGATGGTCTGAGATATGAATGATGGGGGTCTTTCTAAAATGAGTCAGTAATTCCATTCCAGAATCATGGTGAATGGGTAACTGAAAATATGTTAGAAAATTGGTGGTGAGGGCACCAAAGGTTCCATGTGAAGCTAAGGGTTGCTCCACATACCACTTCGCGGCTACTACAGTCAGAGTGCATTGAAATAGTCTCAATCGAATAGTGTCGTGAATGATATTGTTCAATGAGCACCCCAGGTGGAAGGTCATGACATGATTACCTAGGTATTCCACTTGATTTCATTTGAAATTTGGAATATCTGAAGGGAGCTTCGTGGGCATGGGATTCCATGTAGGGTTGTGTGTGATAGGTTCATTCATCAGCTTGGTTAAATCGGGTAGATTCAATGAAGCTAAGAAAGGTGACAGGGAGGTTGACGTCATTGCATTGTGCAAAAACATAAAGTTCTGGTTAGGAAGAGGCTTAGTCTGCGACATACCCTATTATGTATTGGGATGGATTCCTGAATGGGATGCACTCCTCTACCCCATAGGGGTTGTGGGAGGAGTTATTTGTGGTGTGGTGTTGGGAGACCGACTCAGGTTCCCAACTATGGATGCCCCAATAAAGGTCGAACCTATAATGGTGGAAGCATTCCGTCTTTGATGCCTAAATAGAAAAATACCTGGAACCCCTCCCAGTAATGGGGGGAGGTCCAAAAGATGCCTAGATCGACGAGGTCACGTTGGGTCCATTCTGGTGTCGACCAAGTTTAGTTTTGGAAAAATTTGAGAGGATAGAGTCTATGATCAAAGAAAAATTATTATCACATACATAAAGCAAAGTGAAAAATAGAATAAATTTCCCTTTAAATTAATCTATGTGATCAAGCAATTAAAAAAGTGGTTATTTTTTTGTTTGCGTATGATACTCAAAATCCTAGAAGACCTATTCGTCCGCACACACTCAAATGTAACTGGGCCTTGATAAGATATATTGCGAGTGCTAGCACAACGTCCCGTAAGAGTTGGTGACACCCCCAATCAGCCGAAGAAAATCCACCAAGGTAAGGGTAGAGGGTCTGGCACTTGCCTCCTCTATCACCTATAGGGAAAGGATGCCCTAGTTTTAGTCACTAAGTACCACTATCCCACATGAGCGTTAGAGTCTTGGGCTTCTTGGTAAGTTATCTAACAGTATCGAGTATCAACCGGGTCAGGTAGCCCCAACTGATATCGCATGCACTGTGCCTAAGATTAACCCCCTCTAAAATGGGTCTCTGTCATGCTCGGGTTTTCCTTTCCATAGGCTAATAAGTGGATTTGAAGCTCCCTAAATAGTCAAATTATATGTTTCAAGATGAAGAGTGATAAAGGTGGCTTATTGGATGCCTACCCCCTTGATCCTAACTTAAGCTATAAGTTCTTTTGTGGCCCCTGTGGGGAGAATTTAGTGAGTTTGGTTAAGTTAGTTTTAGGAATCTTTGTTTCGCTTAGTGAGTGAATGTGTGTGAGAACAAGGTGGACAAGCACATAGTTTTAACGTGTGGATATTCGATGATCCTTTTCAAAATCCCCTATTTAAACTATTTTTTATTGTTCTTGGCTCAAAAGAAAAACATGTGCGGATTATGGGCCAATTTCTATTCTTCCTAGTTAATCTATCTGATCAACTACAAGGAGATGGAGAGTTGTGAATAGGGAGAGTTCATATGCTTACCTAGGATCACCAAAGGGTGCAAAGGTAGCAGATATTACTTGCTCCTATATAAACAATTCAATCCTAGTCCTGAAACTCCTAGTGCAAAAATTGAACTAAACTAATAACTTTTACACTAGAAAAAAGAAACTAGCTATGCATGCGTGGTCTTGGGCCACTTACTTTGGCTAGTTATCTAGGTGTGTTAGTACCAATATTTGCAAAACGTAAATTTTTTTCGGAATACAAGTTATTTTTCCCCCATACTTAAACTATGTGTGAACTTTGCAAAAATCAACTTGAAACAAAATTGACACTAAGCCTACAAAAGGTAGCCAAGAGTGAGCTTTAGCAAATTGCTGGGTACCACAACCAGTGCTGGCAGGTGTATTAGGGGTTGCCAAGAACTTTACAAGTAGGAAAGGACAAAAACATGGGAGACATTTTCATTCTGTATTTTGCACGCAAAAGGCTAAAACAAGCGCGATTTCTGTGTGCGTGTCAGCTTTGAATGCACGCCCTGGGCATGTCTGTGGGAGGAAAAAGTGCACTAAGTCCTATAAAATAAATTTTTGGTGTTGTTCTACTTCATTCTGTCACTTGGGATGAACTAGGGACTGCAAGAGAAATCAGGAGAAATTTAGCTCCACTAGATAGCATAAACAAAGGTCTCTGCAAAAAAAATACACAACCACATAAACTTGGTAATAAACGTTAGTAGTGCCACCAATCCTGTTGGGATTTGTTTGATGTAGGTATGTACAAAATCACACCAAATTAAGTGGTGTGGTATACCCACTTAAGTTATTGGTAACAGGCAGAAAAATAAGTGGAGTCAAGCAAGTTAGTGAAACAAACTAGAATCATAAGCATACTAGATAGAGAAATAGCATGCATATATAAACTAAAACTACACTAAAAACTAAAACAAATAAACAAGGGCTCTGAAAAGAGTCAAACGAAAAAAATAATACGAATGGTGGCTCTAGGCCCCTCTTATTGAGCGTTGGTAGTAATAAGAGTGAAACTTTACGCTCTTGCCAAAGGGCCCCTAGAACACGGGTTCTAAGTCTCAATGCAAGGATGTTTTTATCTCAAGCTTGCCTCAGTGCAGTCTCCCTCTCTCTCTATTGTGTTGGATTGAACTTGTTGGATGGCCAACAATTTAGTCCCCTCTATCTTCAGCTTTAGATCACACACTGCTGGTATTTCTTAGGGAATTCTAGCTAGCATAACAATGTGCTCACTCATTCTTCGTCTCATGGTGGCCTTATATAGGAGATTTCAAATCCTCCTTACCTCTCTTGGTACATTTTTGTTGGTGACCCAAGAGAGAGATATGATTCCTTTGTGTGCTCCAAATATTCCATTGTGTGCTCACTTGATGTTTAAGGATGCGTTGGTGGTTGTCCTTAGGTGGCTTCAACTGAGGAATCACTTGTCCTTTGCTTTGTGTGGTCCCGGAAAGTGACATTTTTCCATTCCCAGGATTGAGCGCATTTCTAGTCATAAGGCGTGAAAAGGCGCTCTTCACGAAGGATAATGCACACAAAAGCATTTGGGACTTGTTAAAATTTGATTTTCCCTCAGACCTTAGATATTCTTAAATAATTTCCAAATTTTGTAATGTCTTCCAGCCCTATAAATCCTTTTGCTTGACATTAGATAATGTCGTCTTTTGTTGTACGATTTTCCAGTGTTAACAGTGTTGTATGCACGAAGTTCTTGGAGAAGGTGTGCGAGGAGTAGGAGGAAATAAATAAGTGTAGTTATTCCTGGTTGATTCTATTGATTGCTTTAGTTGCGTGGGAGATGTCAGGGAGTGTCATCCTCCTAGAGATAGAACCTATAGTTTTTGAAGGAGCGCTCTATGCAAATTTATGGGACTTTACAGACCCAAAGCGCATTGTGGAGAATAAGATCTTCTAGGTCTCATTCGAGGGTTAATATGCTGTAGAAATCCACTCACACCCACGGTTATCCCTGGCCACTTATGAAAATTATAGAGCTATTGCAGACTTCCAGGTGACAATGCACCATGTGCAGATCCGGTTGTACAAGGACCCCGTTTGTTACAACCTATCATATATGGTCACAGAGGCTGAAATCGACCAGGTCATTGAGACCTGGCCTGAAGCATCGAAGACTGAGCTAGACTCTATTATGCCTGTCACAACCTCCACGTCCGACAAAGAGGCAACCAAGGACAAAGAATCAGAAAAGGAAGTCGAGAAGGAAGTGGAACAGGAAAAGGAACATGAAGAGGAAGCTGAGGTGGATCTCGAAGGAACAGATGGTCTCGATGGTAGAAAATCCAAATCCCTTAGAGGACCTAAGAGCAACACTCACACCCCCAAGGGACTGCGCAAGAACTGGAAAGGTTTGAAGGCCAAAGGAATAGAGGAAGTTACCCTCACTAAATATGACCTTGATAAGATATCAGATTTGATCACCTCTACCTCTGAGGATAGGTGGATTGTGTTGGAGGAGCAGTACAAGTCTACAATCGAGTTATTGCAGACAAGATTATAGGTGTTGCAGCTGAAAATCGACAACATTCAAGTGAGCGCGAATCAAGCGAGGCCGATTTAAGCTAGCGAGAGCACCAACATGATCCTCAGCACATCAGATAATAGGATATTCCCCTTCCTTGGAGTAGTCTTTACATTAGAGCAACCTGCATTATGCATGCACGTGCACACCTCCTCAGAAATTGGAATTGATTTATCGATGCTGCCCAGTGGTAAGTTTCATGCCATACAAACGATCATTGCATATGAGTTGCAGTGCAAGGAGGTGCGCGTGCATGAGAAACTTACTGAGGATGAGAAGAAGATCACAAAAGGGTCTCTCTAGGCTTAGACAGCATAGCAGGCAATGGTGGCACAATGTGCAGAATTGGAACACCTAATTGATCAACTTTGTGGGGACCTTCGTGAGGTCTCTATCCTTGCTTCGGCTATGCCACAAGCCAATGTCAAAGTTTTAGTCGCAGCTCTAAAAGCCTCGATATCCGAAGTGCAAGAAGTAAAGGCATACTTCGAATAGCAGATCGTTGAGTTGCAGTCTAAGCTTCAACCAAAAACTCCACCAGAAGTCAAAGAAGCTTCAGCAAGTATTTCCACCATAGTCGACAAGGGTACAAAACTTTTGGAAACAACTATGGGCCTATGGAAATATTTCGCAAGAACTGTGCGTCAAGGAACAGGCATTCGACGGCCTTCAGGAGGCACTGCCAACGTTTGTGCCTACACAACGAATGGCCCGGTTGCAGACAAGTCAGATATTGCGCGATGAGGTTGAGGACCTGGGATGAAAGAAGCACATTGTGACAGACCATATGATTCCATGGGCATACGAAGCGATGAATATGTTACAGGATTTGGATGCTGCTATGAAGAACTTGAGCCAAACCAATCAGAGTATCAATCTCACCGCAAAGGGACTGACTTCTAAAAAATTGGTGGATACAGCAAAGAGTGCAACTGATCGGAGTGTGGGCATCCCTACGCCCTTAATTTATTCCATCGAGGAACTGAAGACAAATATGAATACTCGAGTACCTATGTGACTCAAGATGAGTCACAAGATTGTGTTTGGGGACTGTTGTAGCAGGGTCCCTTAGGACCACATTTTTGGGTAACTAATAAGTATTTTTTGTATTTATGAGTCATGCACGCTAAGAAATGCATAGGTCAAGAGGCTTTGGGGTGGGTTAAAGTCCCTTCATGAGTTGTAGTTGTTGAGATTCAACAAGATGATTATCCTAGTGAAAATTAAGCACCTACACTAGGATGGAGCCTCAAGCTATTTTTACATGTAAGTTTGTTTTTAGAATGGATGAGAAAATTATAGCAGAAGTCTATTTATAGATGGTGAGAAAATTATATTTATATAAGATGCTCTCTTTTTAGATATATGTGCGAAGTCTACTTATAGATTGCATGTCTATTTATAGATGCATGTCGACTATTATTATCCCTTAATAATAGTTGGACAATAAATATTAATCTGTTCTCATGGAGCACTTGAAATCAGTTAACTGAAGTGGAAAAATAGTTAGCTAAAGGAATTTTGAGTTCAAAGGTTGGTTGGTGGGACATGCAAGTGGACTTAGTTGTAACTAAGTGATTCGAAGTTGTAACAGAGTTGGATGTGTAGTTATGTGAGTTGTAAATTAGTTTAACCCAGTTAAGTGAGTTATACTCAGTTGTGCTAGTTGTAACTGAACATACACTAGTGAGATATCAATGAATTAATTATTTAATTAATTCACAAGCAGTGGTCTCACATGCAACTGGAGATTTTCTACTACTAACTACATGCATGCTGGATCCATTGGAGACCTAATTGAGAGATAGGTGAAAGGGACAGTTTGACTATCAATTATGACATTTAGTGGGTGCACTCATGCAACCACACACACATTGGAGATGCCAATGAGGATTGCATAGTCAGGGCAAGTAGGATCTCATTCATTCATGGATTTTGATCACCAGGGATTGCGTAGTGGAGGTGGGTTGTTAGGAGGCAGTAAATTGGCGCATGTGTTTGCCAATTTTTATATGACAGTTTGAGAAGATTGTATATTGTACTAAGAGCTCTTAGGTTAGAGTTTTGTATGAGATTTTTTCATGATCCATGATATAAACATAATATATGATAGTGGGGTTTTAATATTTATTATTTCCTGGTAAAAACATCTGTGTTATGTGTGATTGATCTTTCTTCATTTGTTTGCAATTGGCAATTGTGTTTTAAATTTCCACAAGAATTATTGTAGAACTGATTCTATATTTAACAGTGGCATATCATTTTTAAATTAGGAGAATCCAAGAAATACATAATTGTATTAAAATTTCTACATGGTATCAGAGAAAATAAGATTACAATTTTGAAGTAGTAGCTGAGTTTGTTGCTGGAAACAATTCGAATTTGCTGCAAGAATTTCTTAGTGTGACGGTTCAGTGAACATCGAAATGGATTTCAATGGCTTGTGGCTAGAGTATGCAATTGAGGTAATCTCGAGCTAAATTTTCTAGAAGGACAGGATGGAGGCGGTGCTTGAAGATAATGGCTTGAAGGAATTCATCGACAATGATGTTCCTAAGCCCACTTCGATGGATGTTGCATTACTTGACGCATGGAAAAATAAAGTAGCGAAGGCGAGAAGGAATCTGTTGGAAGGTGTATGAGACCACATTGTCTCAAGCCGTCATGGGAAAGCCACTCCATATGCTATGTGGAAGACTTTGACAGATATTTTCCAAAGCAGTAGCGACCATAGGAAATCTGCGCTGAAGGAGAAACTCAGAAAGATCAAGATAGAAAAGGGAGAAAATATTCCAAAGTATCTCACAAATTTTTCCCAATGTTGGGACGAACTAGGGAGTCTGGGAATCATTGTTGCTGATTATGATTTGGTGAGCTTGACTCTCTTGGGACTTCCTCATATTTGACATAGTTATGAAGACTCTGTCAACGGACGGGAAAAACTGTCGGATTGGGAACGACTATGGTTAGATCTAGTGCAGGAGGAGTTCAAGCAGAACACCAGAGATGGCTCTTCTGTAATATCCCAAAATTGGGATTGCTAGAAAGGCATGCCTGAAAAATGCATTTTTCAGGAATGGATGCTAAAGATCTTGAAATTAGCCTTTGTATCCCTTATATCTGAGTATCTAAGACCTAAATCCAAGAGGATATCAGAAACAAATCTTTCTTGGTGGGTTAAACAGATCTCCCACACCCAGTACAGCTAGGAAATTGCCCAAAAAAGGGACTGTGGCACTATGTGACAAAACTGCTCATAAAATAACACAGTTCAGCCCAATATATGTAGGAGGCCAATATGTAGGCTCAATCATGTCGTTTAAAACAATATTTCAAGATTATATTGAAGCCCATACAACATAGAACAAAAAACAGAAAGCTTTACATGAAGAAATGCCCAAAATAAGAGGCTGCAACTATAAGATATGAATGTACAAGCTTGACAGCGTTATTTTATTAGCTGAAAAGAGCTGCAAGTTACACTTCAGATCTATATCAGATCTATGTACAAAAATATAGATCTATATCAGATCTATACACTATAGAGTCTCCTCTTCAAAATCCCCTTGGGGTTTTTAGCAAAAAATGTAGTACATGGAGTAGATCTGAGATCTAAGGCAGTTGATCTGCAGAATGATTCAAAATTTCTGAAGCTAATAAATCAGTATTCATATCAGATCTGAATGGAACATGTATTAGATCTGTAATCCACAGATCACCAAAGTGAAGGGCAGATTCCCAACACTAGAGATCTCTGCTCCTTGAAGTGCCAAAAGACCCTGCGACTTTCTCCTTGCAAATAACAGAGTTCTAGAAGATGGACTGCACTTTTGGCTCTAGAGAATAACGTGGCCTGATGCCAAGATCTGAAAATGAGCTCTCGTCATCCAATACTCCCTTGCCAGGGGTATAGAAGGCTTTCCCACTGAAAAGAGGCACTAGAATGTCTTAGATCTAAATAGATATAGCCTTCACTTGCTACAACTTACAAGGAAAACCAAACCCTCAATAGGATTTGCATTGTAGTTGGAATAAGAGATTGGCCAAATGAAGGCTAGTGGTCAAGAAATGCAAGACTCCTCTAAGAGACCTCTCAAGGAAGGAGATGGGATTCCCGATCATGAACACCCAAGTGCTAAGCAGCACTATTCTTATCTAAATAGCTACATAATGAAGGATTTCTAAGAAGAAAATACCTTCATAAATAATAAAATCAACAACCCCTCTCATGTTTTCCTCCTCCTCCTTAAATAAGATGGAATCCTTGCCAAACCCTAAACCATCTCAATGATTTAGTTGCATTCACATGATTAGCCTCCAACTAAAATTGCACTAGGCCTCTAGGTGGTTCAATGTATTTGGAAAACGTTATTGATTTGGTCCAGTTGACCCAGTCAAATGACTTAATCCCTTTCACACATAAGGGTGTTTTGCTGAAGCAACCCAGATTTAGCCTTGTTCACATGGGCATGTATTTATTCTATTGTTTTAGGATTTTAATTTATCCTCCTTTACAATTTTATTCTTGCAACAAGAAAATGAAAACAAAATAGAATATTCCTATTAGCTTGGGTAATTATGAATATTGCAGTCCTCCCCTCCAAAATGTTGCTTGTCCTTAAGAAACTGATAATGTGAGTGCTAAAATTCATCTCTCCCTCCATTGGTGTCACAAACAAAAGATAAGCTTCTCTCATAAGCTAATTGATCACCAAACCACCCATCCATGACTTGCCCCAATAATGTTCTCATGAGAGGTTGACAGCTCATCTCACAAGGAAGAAATAAATCACCTGAAACAATCATGGTTTGCCCAATGCCCTCCCTGAAATATAAAACAGAAAGTACGAGTGTAATCATCCCATAGGGCACATGCATGCCTTCCCTCCTTCCTCCATCCATCCCCATGAAAAGTACAATTACATCATCAATATAGGGGATCAAAATATTGTACAAACAAATAGAAATGTGTGCACATGGAGGTGGATCATAGTCCCACATGTGGAACCAGTGCAGAGCATCCCCTACCTGCATCAAATCAAGATGTGTTAAGTGGTTCTCCCACCACTTACTTTCTGCCCATAACATCTCACCATAGCTGAAAGTGTGAGATATATTTGGTGCCTTTGGGAAGCACCCATCAAGAAAAGGAATTTCCCTTTGCATAGAAGGGGAGTGGCAAAGTTCAAAATTTGCGGTGGCCAAAATTTTGCCATGAGATTCATATGGAACAACACTCCTCTTGGGATCCATGGCCTACAACAACATGGTGAAAGAATACATCAAATTAGAAAATAAAATACATGTATTAAGAGCATGCTCTTCACCAACAATTCTCCTCCTATCAATGGAGTGGTGCATAGATCTACTCTCTTCTTTAAGGGAAGGAAGAGAGGGTTGATTTAACTCTCCCTTAGAGTCATGTTGCTACTCCAACTCCACAAATTCCATGCATCTCTGAAAATTCTGATATAGTTCTCTTTAAAAGCCTTCCCAATAATAGCTCCTCAAAATGATATTGTTGAGCTTCATAGAATAGGTGTGGTTGAAATGGATCTCTTCATAAGCCCTCTGTAGTAGCTTCTCCTTGAGCTTGGAGGCTCTACACAAGAAAATACTACCATGATTATATATGAATCCATCAAGGGTTGAATGGCTCCCTCCATGCAACCAGTCATGAAGAATCATGCAAGTATGAAGATCCTTGGAATATTCCACCAATAGTTGGGATTTCCAATAGGGATCTAATGTGCCCAACAATGACAGCACTACTAGTGTGTCATCTGAAGTGTCTACCATGTTGTGGTTCTTCTCCTTGGCATCTCTCATGCCAAAGGCACAAGGTGGAAGGTTTCTAGTCCTTCCTTGTTTCCTTCCTTGCTCATGCACATGCTCAAAAGAAGATGGAAGTTCTTGGAAGTTAGCCTCCCATGGAAGGTTGCCATCTATCCAAAACCTCCTTGGCTTTGCCAAAGTATGCATGTGTTACCACCATCTCTCATCATGTATGGAAGAGGATACTCCAAACAAGCTTGTATCCTGATTCAAGGATTGCCTTCCTTGCTTCATGACGACGACATCCTTCATCCTTGCAGCATCGTCTCTCAGCGCAGTATGGGATGAGAGAATGGATAGTGATGTTAAGGGAAAATTTTTTTCCCTCTCCTTGTACTTTCCCCATACTCTTAGTGCTGAATAATGGTCTCCTAATGCTCCCTCCCTCCTTGGATCTATGAAAGGGGCATCAATGCATGAAACATCTTCCATCAAATCTGAATCAGGTGGTCTCCTAGGTGGTATACCAGAAGATAATGATGTCTCATGGATCATTCCCATGTGAAAAATATATGGGAACATAATATGATTGTTTCCACTGCCCAAATCCATCTCTAATTATTGTGTGGAAGTATCATGATAAGGAGAAGTTGGAGCAACTCCCTCATCTTCTTCTTCATTACCCACCTTCTACAAGATTTGATAGTCTAAGGTGCTCCCTTGTTTCGTCTCTCTGTCTATCATCATAGACACATGTTGTTCATCTTCTTTATGTATAGGATCCTTGGGGAATTATTGCAAAGGTACAAGAGCCCTCTTAGTGGAAGCAATAGCTTCATCTCCATCTCTCAATAAAAAGATATCTCCTCCTGCTGTCACAATGCTAGAGGAACCTATTAGTTCTTCTTCTTCCTTCTCCTCATCAATGGGGCATGCCTCATCAGTAAGAGATCCTTTCACTTGATCCTTTATTGAAAGAGGAACACTCATGTCTTCTTCTTGAGAAGGAGGTTCTTGCTAAAGTAAGTCTTTTGCCCTTGGAAAATCATGTAACAGATCTTCAAATCCTTCAAAAATGTTTTGAAATGGAGTTACCTCTATGGATCTTCCCATCTCATGAAAATGTTCTGATTCCTTGGGCTTAGTTTGCTTACCCAAAAAAATTTCAGATGGCATAGAATCAAATCTCTTCACTATTATCCTAGTGAACTTTTCATAAGTAGAGATGTTTACATTTTTCAATGAAGAAGACTCAAACAACCACCAGGCATATGCTTTACCTTGGAGGTGCAGTGCTACTACTCTTATGGCTTCTTCTTTAGAAACTTGATGCAGGTGAAAGTATGTGTCCAACTTGTCTACTCAAGACTTGGCTGAGCTCTCAGGTGACCCATCAAAAGTAAGTAGGAAGGTTATACCCAAGGTGTGCTGCATGCACCCTCTTCTCCTCATAGTTCTACTGGATATTCTCTCTTCTTTTAGTTCACAAAAATCTGGAAAGCTTAGATGATCTCTGAATTTTTAGACTGAGATTCATATACCCAGAGATAGTCACCAAGAGTCTCTTCCTTTGGTGTCTCTCCCTTTTCTTCTCCTCTTGCATGGAATGTAGGCATGCTACAACATTGTAGATCAGATTGTGTGGTTGAATGCTCACACACATCAGATGAAGTAGTGGGGCTTCCTTCATGTTCAAACCTCTCCAAGAGATCTGCTAGTCTTTCATTCCTCAGTCCCTTGATTTCATTCTCCAGCTCATGCATAGTTTGGAACAGATTTTTTGAAAACTCTTTCCCTTTCAATATTCTAGATGAAGGGTTTAGACCCTTGTCTTCTGTGTCTTCACTATAACTACACTTTTTCTTCAGTATTTTCCTTCCATGAAAAGAAATATTGGCTCTTCAATAAGCAAAGAACAGGCTGTGCCAAGAAATTTTCTCCGATACCACTATAATATCCCCAAATTGGGATTGCTAGCAAGGCATTCCTGAAAAACGCATTTTTCAGGATTGGATGCTAAAGCTCTTGAAATCAGCCCTTGGATCCCTTAGATATAAGTATCTAAGACCTAAATCCAAGAGGATATCATAAAAAAATCTTTCTAGGTGGGTTAAACAGATCTCCCACACCTAGTACATCTAGGAAATTGCGCAAAGAAGGGACTGCAGCACTATGTGACAAAATTGCTCAGAAAATAACGCTTTTCAGCCCAATATATGTAGGAGGAAAATATCTAGGCTCAATCATGTCATCTAAAATAGTATTTCAAGATTATATTGAAGCCCATACAACATAGAACAGAAAACAGAAAAACTTTACATGAAGAAATGCCCAAAATAAGAGGTTGCAACTATAAGATGTGACTGTACAAGCTTGAAAACATTATTTTATTAGCTGAAAAGTGTTGTAAGTTACACTTCAGATCTAGAGAAAATATGTGTACAAAAATATATATCTATATCAAATATGTACACTATAGAGTCTCCTCTCCAAAAGCCCCTTGGGGTTTTCAACATAAAATGTAGTAAATGGAGTAGATATGAGATCTAAGGTAGCTCATCTATAGAATGATTCAGAATTTCTGAAGCTAATACATCAGTATTCAGATCAGATCTGAAGGGAACATGGATTAGATCTTTAATCCACGGATCACCAATGTGAAGGGCAGATTCCCAACATTAAAGATCTCTCCTCCTTGAAGTGTCAAAAGACCCTGCGACTTTCTCCTTGCAAATAATGCAATTTTGGAAGATGGACTACGTTGTTGGCTCTAGAGCATAATGTGGCCTAATGCCAAGATCTGAAAATGAGCTCTCCTCATCCTATACTCCCTTGCCAGGGGGATAGAAGGCTTTCACACTAGAAAGAGGCACTAGAATGGCTTAGATCTGAATAGATCTAGCCTCCACTTGCTGCAACTTACAAGGAAAACCAAACCCTCAACAGGATTTTCATTGTATTTGGAAGAAGAGATTGGCCAAATTCCTGATAGTAGTCAAGAAATGCAAGACTCCTCCAAGAGACCTCTCAAGGAAGGAGATGGGATTCCCGATCAGGAACACCTAGGTGCTAAGCAACACTATTCTTAGCTAAATAGCTAGAGAATGAGAGATGTCTAAGCAAACAATAACTTCAGAAATAATAACATCAACAACCCCTCTCATGCTGTCCTCCTCCTCCTTAAATAGGATGGAATACTTGCCAAACCCTAAACCATCTCAATGATTTAGTTGCATTCACATGATTAGCCTCCAACGAAAACTATACTGGGCCTCTAGGTGGTTCAATGTATCTAGACAGCACTGTTGATTTGGTCTAGTTGACCCAGTCAAATGACTTAATCCCTTTCACACATAAGGGTGTTTTTCTAAAGAAGCCCAGATTTAGCCTTGTTCACATGGGCATGTATTTATTCTGTTGTTTTAGGAGTTTAATTTAACCTCCTTTACAATTTTATTCTTGCAACAAGAAAATTAAAACAAAATAGAATATTCCTATTAGCTTGGCTAATTAGAAATATTACATCTTCATCAAAGAATGATGATGAAGAGGATTGTGCTTTGGTTTCCAATGAAAGGAAAGGGAAGGGGAAGAAATTCCACTCAAAATCTGAGTCTAAAGGAAAGAAGTTGGATTTGTCCATGGTGAAGTTCTTTCACTGTCATGAACATGGGCATCTAGCCACTAACTGCCCATGGAAGAAGAAGAACAAGAAGGTTGTTGGAGCTGCAACTAGTGAGGCCCTTGCCTCGCAATTTGAACTTGATTTCTCATTGATTGCATGCTTGGTATAAAACGCAATGGGATCGGTGTGGTATCTTGATAGTGGTGCTTCCTTCCACATGACGGGAGATAAGGAGCTTTTCAGTGACTTGGAGGAGAAATATCTCCAAATGCATATAGAGATGGGTGATGATGGAAGATAAAGTGCCACTGGCATTGGTACCATTACCTTTGAGAGGGATTCAGGCAAACCATTTCAATTAAAATATGTTATGCATGTTCTAGGTCTAAAGAAAAACTTGGTCTCAGTCGCAATTTTGGAGGATAGAGGCTATAACATTGTTTTCAATGATGGAAAGGCTTTCCTGCAACATAAAACAATGGGTCAAGCCAAGAATATAGGGATTCGAATTAAGAATCTCTACAATCTAGAGGTAGATGGTTGTGCTGGCATGATGGGAAAGGAAGAAAAAGTGGTCAGCCAAGATGGGGGAAAATTATGGCACAAGCGATTGGGCCATCTTCATCATGGAGCCTTGAAAGTCATGCAGCAAATATCTACTGGAATTCCAATGGGAACACTTGCTCAATTAGATCAGTGCAATGGTTGCACCATGGGGAAGTATGTAAAGTCCACCTGTCATGAAAAGGAGAACCATGTTTCGGTGATCCTGGAGAGAGTTCACACAGATGTGTGTGGACCATTCTCGGTTGCTTCAACAACAAAACACAAGTATTATGTTATTTTTGTTGATGAATTTTCTCATAAATGTTGAATCTTCTTCATGCAGAAGAAGGATCAAACATTCTCAAATTTCTATGAGTTTAAGGCATTGGTGGATAAAGAGTCGGGGAAGCAAGTGAAGGCCCTGAGGAGTGATAATGGTGGTGAATACATCTCTAACGAATTCAAATAATTCTGCAACAAAGAAGGAATTCGAAGAGAACACATAACGCGTTATAACTCACAGCAAGATGGGGCTGTGGAGAGGAAGAATAGAACGATCATGGGTGCAGCATGAGCAATGCTACATGATCAATGCCTACCAATGCATTTGTGGGTGGAAGCATGCAATGTTGTTTTTTATGTGCAAAATCATTGTCCTCGTATAGTACTTGGCATGAGTACACCTAAAGAAGCTTTCACTGGTAAGAAACCAGAGGTTTCTCACTTTAATTTTTTTGGCTCATATGTTTATGTGCATGTGACCAAGAATGCCAGGAAGAAGCTAGAGCCAACTGCTGAAGTTGGGATATTTGTGGGGTACACAGAAACACCCCATAATTATTTTGTGTACTTTCCTAATAGTAAGATGACTGTTATGCTAAGGGATATAAAATTCGATGAGGGGAAGCCATTTGGTTGTCGCTTGAGAGGAAGCTAGAATTGCATGCGGAGGAGGAACTGCTGGTTCCCAAAGATGAGTCTCTAGAGGTTGATCAGCCACAGGAGGAGGTTCATGAAGTGGAGGAGTCCACTAACGTAGATCCAAACATCAAAATAGGCAGAAGGCATACCACAGAAGATGATAGGCTAAGACTTGATGTTGCACAGAATGTAGGAGCCTCTACTTCATAGCGCAAACAAAGACAATCTCCTGATCGATTTACTCGATACATGGCTCGCATGAGAAAATGTATTGTGACTGAGCCATCTTCCTTTCAGGAAGCAGTGCAGGAGCCCACATGGGTAGATGCAATGGTGGAGTATGACTCCATTGTTAGAAACAGTGCTTGGGAAATTGTTCCAAGGCCAATTGATAAATCAGTGGTAGGTTCAAGATGGATCTACAAGGTAAAGCAAGATGTTGATGGGAGTATTGAGAAATACAAGGCCAGATTTGTGGCCCAGGGCTTCTCACATATCGAGGGGATTGATTATGAAGAAACCTTTGCAATTTTTACATGGTATTCTTCCATAAGGATCATCCTTGCTCTCTCAGCGCAGATGGGTTGGCACATTCATCAGATGGATGTGAAGACTGTGTTTCTCAATGGGATCATTGAGGAAGAAGTGTACATTGAGTCGCCTGAAGGATTTGAGATCTTCAGCAGCGAGTCACATGTCTACAGACTCAAAAGAGCGTTGTATGGGATGAAGCAAGCACCCCATGCTTGGTACACTCAGATCAACAACCATTTCACTTGAATTTGCTTCACCAAGAGTGAGGTGGATGCAAACCTATACAAAATTGTGGTGGAGGGTAAGATTTTAATCATTGTTATTTATGTTGATGATTTAATACTGACTGGTGATGAGAATCTGATACACTCATGCAAGGATGACCTTGCAAAGGAGTTCGAGATGAAGGATATGGGCCTCCTTCATTATTTCCTTGGATTGGAAATATGGCATCGATATGGTGAAATTTTTGTGTCTCAAGGCAAGTATGCAAGGGAGATACTGGGTAAGTTTCACATGGAGGGCTGCAAACCCATGGATACTCCTCTTCCAGGAAACTGGAGGAAAGAGGACGCTACATCTGGAGAGGTAGTGGATGCTACTATCTATCGAAAGTTAGTGGGTTCTCTAATATATTTAGTGAATACAAGACCAGACATATGCTATGTAGTGAACCAGCTTAGTCAAGCGATGGTTAAGCCTACTAAGCTCTTTTGGAAGGTGGGAAAGCATGCCCTAAGATACCTGAGGGGCGCATCTGAGTATGGCTTGTGGTACAGACAGACGGATGAGGTGAAGTTGCATGGCTTCACGGATGCAGATTGGGTGGGCAGCCCAATGGACAGAAAGAGCACATCAGGGGGGATCTTCAGTATCAGATCTATAGTTGTTTCTTTGTACAACAGGAAACAAAGATCCATGGCACTCAGTTCAGCGGAAGTGGAATACATGGCATCAAGTCAAGTTGCATGTGAGGCTATCTAGATGAGAAACATCCCGGTTGGTTTGTTTGGTTCTCATTTAGATCCTATAGTGATTCATTTTGAAAATCTGAGTTGCATTAAACTCTCGATTAATCATGTGTTTCATGACAGATCTAAGCATATAGATATCTGGTATCATCATATCAGAGATTGTGTTCAACGGAATATCATGTTTTTTCAGTACATTCCTGCGGAAGATCAGGATGCAGATATTTTGACGAAGGTGCTCACCCAGAGCAAATTAGAATACCATAGAGACAAGATCGGGGTGAAGGATAATCCCTTTCTTGTTGAGAGTGAGTGTTGGGATTCAACAAGATGATGATCCTAGTGAAAATTAAGCACCTACACTAGGATGGAGGCTCAGACTATTTTTAGGTGTAAGTCTATTTTTAGAATGGATGAGAAAATTCAATTTATAGTGGAATTCTATTTATAGATGGTGAGCAAATTCCACTTATAGATGATTTTCTATTTTTAGATGTATGTGCGAAGTCTATTTATAGATCGCATGTCTATTTATAAATTCATGTCGACTATTATTATCCCTTAATAATAGTTGGACAATAAATATTAATCTATTCTCATGGAGCACTCGAAATCAGTTAACTGAAGCGGCAAACCAGTTTGCTGAAGGAATTTTGAGTTCAAAGGTTGGTTGGTGGGACATGAAAGTGGACTTAGTTGTAACAGAGTGATTTGAAGTTGTAACAAAGTTGGATGTGTAGTTATGTGAGTTGTAAAGTAGTTTAACTCAGTTAAGTGAGTTAAACTCAGTTGTGATAGTTGTAACTGAACATACACTAGTGAGAGATCAATGAATTAATTATTTAATTAATTCACAAGCAGTGGTCTCACATGCAACTGAAGATTTACTATTGTTAACTACATGCATTTTAGACCTAGTGGAGACCTAGTTGAGAGATAGGTGAAAGGGATAGTTTGACTATCAGTTGTGACATTTAGTGGGTGCACTCATGAAACCACACACACATTGGAGATGCCAATGAGGATTTCATAGTCAAGGTAAGCAGGATCTCATTCATTCAGGTATTGTGTAGTGGAGGTAGGCTGTCAGGAGGCAGTAAATTAACACATGTATTTGCCAATTTTTGTATGACAGTGTGAGATGATTGTATATTGTACTAAGAGCTCTTGGATTAGAGTTTTGTATTATATTTTTTCATGATCCATGATATATACATAATATATGATAGTGGGGTTTTAAGCTTTTTGCTTTCTCGATAAAAACAACTATGTTATGTGTGATTGATCTTTCTTCATGTGTTTGCAATTGGCGATCGTGTTTTAAATTTCCACAAGAATTATTATAGAAGAGATTCTGAATTTAACGGTGGCATATAATTGTTAGATCAGGAGAATCCAGGAAAAACATAATTGTATTAAAATTTCTACAGTAATGGGATAAAGTGTAAGACTAGGAGTCACAAACCACAGTTTGTGGACCTTAGGATGAGCGCAGGCTAAGATATAAATATAAGTGTAGATCGAGTCGGATAGAAATTTTTTTTGGTAATATTATTATATCTTATGAACTTTGAAGTGAATATATAAGTGTTTGTGTCTAAAAGGCTCCTACTGGTTGTGTGCACGGAGACCTTAGTCCGGTTGTTTGTGGACCCCGCTGGCTGTGTGCGCGGGTGAATCTAAAGAATTATAAAGGGTTTTACAATTTTTGATGAATAAAGAAGTGTTTTGGATAATTCTGAGTACTAAATGCATCTGTGAATTTTTTTTGTGATCTGGTTTCTTATGATTTATGTTATCTATCATTGGGTCGGTTGTGTATCCATTTTACTGCTTAATATGAATGTTAGATGCATAGATATATTACTCTAAGACCTAAATATAACTTTATTAGGACTGTTGAAGGGATTGTGAAGCCATTATCTATGCGTGTAGGGTAGCCTGTGTAAATTGACCTAGATCTATTTCTGGTTAGGGTTTCTTGTGTGAAGGATATTCCGCTATTATTATAGATCTGTGGACACCAACATCATTCAATTCTCTCCTAGGGTGTGGAAACCTGGTTCTAGCACCCCCCCCATACTACTTCAGGTGATATTTTGACCTATGCAAGTAGGTCACTATCAAAAGCGTCAGTTGTAAGAGGGGTTTTTTGGTCAGGACCCCTCAAGCCAACATATGGTTGGCCTAATAATACATCACAAGCTTAAAAAGGATCCACATCACACAATACCTCATCTGTGAAGGGCTTGATGTTGTAGGGAAGGCGACATTGTTAGTTGATGGCGAGATCCCATCCTTGGTGAAGCCACCCAATGATGTACGATTATGGGTGTGTTGTGGTCGATAGGCCCAACTACTTTATGAAATCTGTTGAAATGAGGTTCTTTTGGCTTCCGCTATCAACAATGAACTACAATGGAGAACCCTTCACCGACATCTTAGAATGAAAGAGGTGCTTCCCCTTCTCTGGATCTTTTGGCTCATCCTTCTACGCCTTGGTGGTAGCAACAGTGGCACTAGGATTCACATCAATAATCTTCTTCCCTTTGTCATTCCCCTTGTTGGGTTCTGACTTAGAGTCGGAACATGCATCTGATTTAGGAGCCTTCAGCTCGGCCACCAGTGACTGGTTGGCCTGACTCTCACTTATGTTGTGAGTGGGGCTCTTATGGAACTCACGACACTTTCTTGTGTCCTTATTTGTCTTCATGGTGTTGTTCTTTGATTGCGGCTTTGGTGGGTTGTCCTGGGTCACCTCGCCTTGGCTTTGTCCTTTGTCTTGCAGTTTGGGGGTGCCTTTCCCTTGCTTCAGATTCACAGATCCAAAGTCTCGCTTCTTCGGTTTAAATTTCTGCTCGATCTTCGTAGCATATTGGTATGCTGCACCAAGTGAGGAGATATCGAGGAACTCTATTTCCTCCTGAATGTATTTGTGCAATCAGTTATGGCACTTGAGCACCAATTGTTTCTCCGAATGTTTGATCCCCAACTTTGTGCGCGGTGTATGGAACAAATTTGTTATCTCATGCAACTCTTGATCCCTTTGTTGTCGCAGCATGGTCCATTTTATGTATTTGTCCTCATAGCTCCCCACAGGTTAATATTGTTCCTTAATGTCATCTCAGAAAGAATTCCAAGTGGGTGAGGATGAAAACAGTGAGGGTTCTCACTCTCTTCCCTCTATTCGTAGTAGATTTCCAATTAGTCCATGACATGGGGGCCGACTTTGAGGAGCGCAAAAGTAATCTTTTCCCTATTGGAAAAATCATGAACTGAAAAATATCCTTCCAATAGATTTAACCATTTATCTATAGCGTCTGCATCTGTCTGGCCTTCAAATATGGGAATGTTAAATTTGACTTGTACCTTGAAGGGACTGGGGCCTCTAGCGTGACTTTTGGATGAAGATGTGTCACCTGTGGGCATCCGCTGAAGGATCTAGGAAACGTTGTCCATCATTGCGTTCCTCTATCACTCTAGGGCTTCTTCGAGAAATATTTTGAAAGGATCTCCTACTTCCTCGTATTTATTTTCTTTTTCCATTGGAGGTCATCGGGGTTTGCGAGGCTGGTCATGCAAAGGCTCAACCAGTTCAGGCCCCTAACTCTGTATTCCCTGACCTCGTTGGCGATATGAAAAGAAAAATAGAGAAAGAGAAAACCATTATGATACCATTGATTTGAACTTAAACATGAATGCAACAAAATACATATATAACCATCAATATAGAGATGCAAGAAAAATAACACTTCATTTCATTAATATCAAATAATTGAGATCTTCTTAGATAGAGAATGGAAATAAACTAGCTTGGGCGATGGTGGCTTATCTATGAAAAGATATGTGACAGCTACATGTCTCTAATTATGTTACAATCAGGCTAAAGGTCTTTTTTATTATTGAAAAACAAGGGGAAACTCTAAAGAACCGAAACCCTAACCCTAGAAGATGCAACACCAAGAGTTTGTGGGCCTCGTTGGGGTTAGTTGGGCAGCCAACCTCCCGGGGTCGTAACTTGGTCATATTATCTTCATTTGGTGCGTACGATGCCTCGTTCGAAATATCTCTCCAAGTACTACAATATTTGTTGTAGGCCCCTGCCTATAGCTATAAGCCCAATGTGGATCTCTAAAAAATGTCATTTAGGGGGTTAAAATTGTTCCGGGAGTTCAAGACCCGAAAAATTGCTAAAACTAGTAAATGATGCTATAGACAAGGAAAATGACGAAACCAACTAGAGGTCTAGGTGGAATAGGTGAGCGACCACCAATATCCACCTGGATCACCTACTTTCACAATATATTATAGGTATATATTTTTTCATTAATATATTTTATACCCCTTCATATTTTTTCATTAACTTTCAGCTTCATTTCTTATACCTACCAATATAAAAATCCTTTACCCCTTATTATATGCTCAATATATTATGTCATTTTTTCCTCAATATACATCCCCCAATATGAATGCACATCGTATTGTATTTATCCCTCAGTGAAGCCCCCTGTGGTTGACATTTTATTAAAAACTTGTGCACATCTATGATTATGATCAACCAATAATAGTCACCTCTTAAAATTTTCTGAGTGGTGGTTCTTGGTTCTCATTGCATGATGTCCATCACAAAATCCTTTATGAAACTAGTTGATGAGCTTCTTTGGTTTTTTGAGATCAACACATCTAAGAATTAAATTGTATGGATTTCACCATCGTTTACAAGGGTTGATAAAACAATACTTAGAGGCCTTTAGCCTTAGTGATCTCTTTTTATGTTTAGGAAGATGTCTTGGAGTTATAACAGATGATGTCATTGGACCAACTATGATGCTCTAATTCCTATGATTACTGCAAAAATCATAGGGAATGACTCATTTGTTAATCCAAACATCTCTTCATTCCCTATGGTCAACATCTAAGATACTCTTTTTCTTTGGTCAATTTAGCAAGATTTACTTCTAAATCAAACCCTTGAATCTTAGCCACCTACTTGCCTCTAGTTCCAAAATAGTCCTATTAAGCTAAAATATATTTGAAGAGAGAAATAGAAGCATATTGAAAAAAAAAAAACTAGCTTTTGAATTATTTGGAGGCCAATTAGTAAACATTATAACTTAAATGGCCCTAATAATTATGAACATATACTTCCTTATAAAAGGTTATAAGTTCAATCTAAAGGGATAAAGATTTACACATTCCCTTCCCCACAAATAAGACGATCTCAAATTTAGAGCAATAAATTAGTTTGAAATTTTAGAAAAAGATGAAATAGCTTATTTGTAAGAGAGAAAAGTAAGTTAGTTTTGGGCACCAATTGTACAATATAGAGAGAGAGCAAGTATTATGTGGAGTGATACAAATTTTTCTAAGGTGAAGAAAGTGAGGGCTATTATTTGTATGAGCCATGCATACATAGAGAGAAAGAATTTTGCACGGTGCTAGTTTCTCCGTTGCATGCTGTTGAAAAGATGCTACCAATATCTTAGGGGATGTGACGTAACTTTTGTACTTTCTTTTCTACATACTATTATTGAAAGACTTTTATGTTGTGAAATTTTACTGATCACGCCAGCGATATTCTTAAAAGCTCGCATTATAAAAAACCATCATGAATGCCTACTATGGTGAGGACAACGTGCAATCCAAACGTTGATTATGAATATAACGGGGCGTCTGTGGGGTCATTCTGTTAGCGACCTTATTATTACTCGGATCGAAATTTTCTTTATGACATAACATGCAATACCTTGCGTCTCTTGTGACCATGATATCGAATGTTTATGGCAGACCGTTCACAATCTGGATAGAGGAAACCATAATTTAACGTATCTAAAATCCACAGAATGACCTAGCGGTAAAATTAATTAAAGACGCATCTGTAATCCATGCACGTTAATTAATTAAACAAATGCTTTAATTAATTAAAAAGATAGAACGCCCCGTTATTTCAAAATATTGGATCACTGCTTCCCTTCTGTGATTCAGCTTTTAGCAAAACGAAATTTTGATAATAGAAACTAATCATATATATGTTCGCTCAAATAATTAACGAATGGCAGCCAAGACTTTTTAATTTTGCTCTCTGGAGTTTGGCAATCATATGGAGCCTGCTAGATTCAGAAAACGGCCTGAAGCCCAAGAAAGCAAAGGGAAAAAATGAAAAAAACAACACAGTATTCTCCCTTCACATATAGAATTCTGCAAACGTTTGCAGCAGCTTTATTAATTCACAACATTATTGAAAATTGACACACATTTATGCTTCTAGTGCACACAGAAATCTAGAAGAATCAATCTCTCTGAAACAATACTTGAGCCAAATATGAACAATGCATGCACGCGTATTATTTTCTCACTGATCTGGGTTGCCGACGAGCTTCATGACCCCAAGTATTATATGTATATATAATACGTGTTGTTTTCTTTCAGTCTGCTTTTTTTTTTTTTGTATCTCACCTATTTACAGATCAACAGATTAAAAATTAAATCAGCTATAACCTGGACACTGGACATGATCACTACTGTAATTTTATTACATCTGAGTCGACCACGGCTGCGAGTTTGTGATGAGAATTTCAGAAATCAATCTGTGGAATATCAAAACCCATGAAAATTAGTAATGACTAACTAAACCTGTAGCACTGAAAGTTGTACTAAATTTGATCCAGAACTGCAGCAATGCGGTGGAAGTCGGGATCGGACAACGGAGTACTGAGCATCGTGGCCGCCGTCCTGTCACCAAGTACGGGGTATTCAGTGTTCTGAAGTTGCTGCCATGATATTGGAAAAATGGCAGAATTTAGGGCAGCGTGGTTATGGTTATTAATGTTCTCACTAGATACTAGATCTTGAGACTTGGAGTCTGTTGAAATATATATTGGCAATGTCTCGTCTTGCGTGTGGTTTGAAAACGGAGGCAGCATTTCAGACCACTTAATGGCGTATTCGGACTCAGCTCTCTCCAAAAATAGAGGAGCCTTTCGTTCATTTTCAGAGGTGATGTCAGCTGCATCTAGCCTCTCACCGAATCCCCAAAAATGGCCGAAGGCGGCGCCATTATTGACCTCAAGATTGGCGGTACTGCTATTGCAACTGCTGCTCCTGCTACTCGACCTCACATTATTATTATTACTATTATCGGTATTGTCCCAGTACTGAGCTGATCCTGCTGCGGCGCCTGATCCATTCATGCAATTAGTGCCTGCGTTGTCCAGCAAATCCTGGTCGAGGGACCTTTCGGAGTATAGCAACGAAGAAAGGCAGGGCCCCCGTCTGTACATGGATGGATTCGCCATTATCGAATTATAATCACAAACATCGCTTGAAAAGTCTGAAAATGCATCTGACACGGCCTTGGCAGGAGCAGCTTGACCCGCCCATGGCATCAAGTTTTCTGTAGGGAAACCTACAGATCGACTCGGAGCTTGCAAGACCCATAAGACGGGATTATCGATCAACTTGTGATCTCTTTCAGCAGTGAAACCTTGGGTACTGGTTGTTTGATTAATGAAATTGAAGCCAGGCTCGACTGAATTGGGTGTAACATTAACGCTATTAAATCTTTCCAGGAAGAATTCTTTGGGCAGAGAGATATTGGCAGTAGAAGTAGCAGTAGTAGTAGTAGTTGTACTGTTGGAATTCATAAATCCATTGTGCAACATTGCTTGGGAATCGCTGGCAATCAAAGTGTTGTCTTCAACGGGAACATGAAAAAATTTAGGATTGGCTGTATCAGCCCTAGGAATTCCATTCAGATGCTTGAATTCGTTCCCTGAAGAAACATGAGATTCGTCCATGACTGCCTGAGTTTCCATTTTTTTATCGTTCTTAGAATCCCCTGCCTCGGCATTCACCTCGCTGAGAGGCCTGTGCGTGTTAGGATCTATGCCTCGTTGCCTCAGCTTCTTTTTAATGCACGAGTTCCAGAGGTTCTTGATCTCGTTATCAGTTCTTCCGGGCAGGTGTGTTGCTATTTGAGACCACCTGTGTGGCAAGCAATTTGTTTTTCAATATTATAATTGCACCCAACATTAATCCACAACTATTAAGAAGTCCGCCATTACTTGGGTTTTTGACATTACCTGTTCCCGAGGACTGCATGCAGTTCAACAATGAGATTTTCTTCTTGCGGAGAGAATGTGCCTCGCTTCAGATCTGGTCTCAAGTAGTTGATCCATCGAAGCCTGCAACTCTTCCCGCAACGCTGGAGGCCTGCCAGAAACACAAGTAAAAAATGGAAATTATTTATTTATGCGATTGTTTTTTTTTTTTTTGCCATCAAAGTGACTGAGCAAACATTACCAGCTTGCTTGGGCACTGCACTCCAGCATCCATGACCGTATTTGGTAATATGGCGCACAAGCTTCTCATCCTCTTCCGGAGACCACAAACCCTTCCTGAGTTTCTGTTTGTAGCAGCACGAGTGGCGCCCCATTACTCTTCGTACCTCCCACTGATTCACACATAAACAATTCCATGTCAGTTCAACAACCAGTCACGGCTCCGTGGAACCTATTAATCATCGATTTCCAAATCATATTCAGCGCGAATTCCAACATTACAGAAATTCATTCAAACTCAAGAATGAAATTCAATCAAAATCAAGATCCGTTTTCCAGAGCACTTCTAGGGCATGAATATTTGATTTCAATGACTGCCATACGCCAATTTTCTGCGAATTAATTCTCCTATAATGTTTATCTATGGGTTGATTGACAATGAATCAAAATGAAGCGTTAATTCATATTCTTACCTTTTCGATGCTCGGCTTATTGTATAGAGCCAACAATTCAGAGAATTATTAAATCCCCGTTCTCTGAAGAAAGCTATGGACTGGGCCGCCTTTTCAGACTAGGTACAGAGGCTGTAAGTCACCAAGTGGGCGGAGTTTCTCGTCTCTGGCAGAAGGGGATTAGGGATCAGAGATTATAGTAACTAGGCCCAGAGGTTGAGCAACAATCCACCCAACAACACCAACTGGCTAGAGTTCTTTTCTCGTCCGTATACCGGTTTAAACTGAACTCGTCGTGGTGCGTGCAGCCAGTACGAGATGGGGAAGGAGAAACTATAGGAGTGGGAGGGTGGATTAATCAATGAATCCAGAGCCTCCTATGTATTAGTCCCTTTAGACCCTCGGCCCCTCCCACTGAATTATCTCCACAATGGTGGGGGCTCCTGATTGAAGGCAAGGAAACGAGGGTGTCGATCACAAACGAATTAAAACGGAAGCAACAGCTAGCAGTAGGGAAAACAATGAACAGTACTTAACATTAATACTACCAATACTGCCACGTCTGATAATCATAATTATCTCTCTGAACATAACTTTGGACACTAAAAACACTGCTTAAATGGTGAAGTCAGTCTTAAACCTCCATAGTTAATTGCACTCCAAGGCAACCATTTCGATAATCTATATACAGCAAGATGGCAACAGGGTGTTAACCGCAAGGGGGAGAACACCGACAGGCACCGGCAGAATAGATACAGATGGGCGGGCGAGGTCAAATTTTACAGATCGGTCTCCGCATGAAACCTGAGAATTCAATCAACGTCGTCGGGTTTACGAGGGGGGGTGGATTCGATTGGGGTGGGATTTCCCATCAAACCGCCGAGCATTGGTTGCGAAGCTAAATCATTTTGCCTCCATCTTAAGTCTGTGGAATTTCAAACCTTTCTAATTCACAGCTCTAAAGATTTAACGTCAGGGAATCCTGTTCATGGGTCCTACAATTGAGTGATTCCAGCCTCGGAGGGCCCTGTTTGATTCTTCTGTTAAAAATAATGGACCGGAAAATATAAATATATGTATATATATAAAATATAAAATCCCGGGGAAGAATAGCCAGAAGCTTCGTTGCGGAGATTTGAGCCCGATTTTCATCCTTTTGTCAGATCTGGCAAACTTGGGATTATCCTGCCTTCTTTTTAGTCATCAACCTCCGGGGTTTGAGTTCGGTGATCAATTTAACCGTGACATACATGGCCCTACATTCTCCTTCTAGGAGCAAGGCTTCTTTCAGCACGAGATCAGATTAAGATTTTCAATTTGCTTCTTTACTCCAATGGCCGAACACCATCTCTTTCTAATTTCATGTACAGTACATCATCGGATTCTGTAGCATTTCAGTGTTCCCGTTTTTAGAGGAAATAGGACCCCCAAATATATACATACAAACTAACTACTGATGTATCGCTGTACTTTTGATATTCCGCTGTGAAAATCACGTGTAGAGGGTAGATTGTTTGTTTGAAAATCTTGAAGGGAAAGTCAGGTTTCCATAATCATATATGTGAATGAGGAAATGAGAGTCAATTCCTCGTGTACCTGTACAGATTCCATTCAGATTTTGCAATTTTTTGGTATTTCGACGTAGAAAGCAGCTTCAGGGTTTTGAATAAAGTTTCAATGCATAATGATAAAACGTCGTATTATCATTAAAGTACTACCGGAATGAGTAAGAGACTCCGAGGAAATAGTACTAAATTAGTGATGTCTCTGCAAACGTCATACGCAAAGATGAAAGATATTCTCCGTTGATAATGAGATTGGAATAAATTGATTAGCCTTTATAGGGTCGCGGTCGCGGTCGCGGTGGTACGCCAACACAAGACAAGATATCAAGATTACATTGAGACTTCGTATTGCTTTGTTTTAGATTCAAGTTAATTGATGTGAATGCAACCCAATGTAAGAGGAGCCTTCACATACATTTTTTTTATTCATCTTGGAAGCTGGGAATTGCAGCATTCCCTCTTTTTCTTTATTACCGTTTTCTAATATTGAGAAAACATACGAGTTCAAATTATTTTTGGATTGGTTTCTTGGGTTGACATTCATGTAAAAATAGATAAATATTGAATTTCATTAAAAAGTAGCACATAGGAAAATTATTAAAACCACTTATTCAAAACAAATACATAAATAGAAATAAATTATATATATAATCATGATGTTAACCGATAGTAAATTTATTAGATAATTTTAATATTATGTTTTCATAAAAGATGGAGAATTTTTTTTATTTAATTTTATAATTTAATGAATTAGTAAATATTTTGAAATTGATATATAGCTTTTAGGTGTAAGCTAGTTAGTAACAATATCTTTTATTAAGGTATTTTTTTAATTTTTTCTGTGTAAGTGAAAATGGTATATATAGGCACCTAAAAGGTATGGTGATGGTGGTAGTGGTAGGAATCCTCCCATATCACAAAAATCAATTTAATTATTGATTCTCGATCTCTCTCAACCTATAAATATCAAAGTTAATGCAAATATTAAAACATTTTATAAAATAGAGTAAAACATATGTTTATGGGAGAACTATAGCATTTATGAAACCTACAGTTACAACTATAGCATTTATGAAACCTGCAATTACAAGAAAATACATTTGTAGAAATGAAAGTTACAATTATATGATAAGCTAAAAGTATGTCATCATTTAATATTACATTTAATGTTTTTATAATTATGTAATTTTAATGTTTTTATAATAATGTTATTCATTAGGTATGTGTATATAAATTCATTGCTTTGATGGTTGAGAAGCAATTTTTAGTCAATTTCCAAAGAGCCTTTTCAGTTTCTCAATGAGATGCAAATTTCTGATGTAATTGGTGTGGCTTAAGAGAGGATGCATTCCTTAATGAATATTTACCGTTGTAAAACTACATATTTTAAAGTTATATAATCCACTTAGAGAGCTAGAGATGTATTTAGTGGCATTTTAATTTATTTGGGTTTTATAAAAATTTTATTTTATTTTATTTAAATTATGAGTTTCTTTAGTTAAAGATTTTTTCGTAGGTTTTAACCATGTACAAAAATTATCTACAAAAATAAACAATAGCCATAGAATAAAACATAAGATTTTTCACTCTATCAAAGTGATTTTTCATTATATTCCTTTCAATGTTACAACACACACATATATATGTCAAAACGTTCATAAACCTCAATCTATGAACCATGAATTAGAACATAACCTACTTTCAATAAATTGAAGTGGTAGACCAAGACAAAACACAATGTCAAGATTACATTAAGAATTTGTATTTTTGTTTGTTTTAGTTTCAGATTAATTAATGTGAATGAAACCCAATATAAGAAGAAGCTTGAGAGATATTTTTTTCATTCATCTTAGAAGCTGGGAATTGCATCATTCCCTCTTTTTCTTTATTACCATTTTCTAATATTGAAAAAAGTAGATAAATATTGAATCATTAAAAAGTATCACATAGGAAAATTATTAAAACCACTTATTCAAAAAAATACATAAATAGAAATTAATTTTATATATAATGATGATGGGAATTCACTTAATTAAGAAAATAATTTTATATATAATTCAAAACAAATACATAGATAGAAATTAATTAATGATAATGATGATGTGAATTGAGTAAATTAATTAACTAATTTTATTATTATGTTTTCATATTTTAGAGGATGGAGAATGTTTTTTCAGTTTTATTTAATTTCATAATTTAATGTATTAGTGAAATTATTAGCATTACTAATATTTTGAAATTGAGATATAGTAATATAGCTTTTAGGTGTAAGTACGTTGGTGAGAGTACTTTATATTAAGATATTTTTTTATTTATTTGTGTGAGTGAAAAGGGTATATGTAGACACTTAAAAAGTATGGTGATGGTGGTAATGGTAGAAATTCTCCCATATCACAAAATCAACCTAATTATTTATTCCATATATTTCTAAATATAAAAATTAAAAGCTAATAAAAACATTTTATGAAATAGAGTAATTTTTTTTTTACTTATGTTCATAGGAGAATTAGAGCATTAAAAAAATAAATTTATAATAATGATTTTTTATATAATAAGCTAAAAATATGACATCATTTAATGTTTTTATAATAATGTTATTTTTGAATTCATTATGTGTGTATATAAATTCATTGCTTTGACGGTTGAGAAGCTACTTTGGGTGTAAAACTAGATATTTTCAAGTCATATAATCCATATAGAAACCTAGAGATAGTTTTAGGGTCATTTTAATTTATTTGGGATATTTGGGGTTTTGTAGGGTTTTCTATGTTTTTTTAATTAAATTATGAGTTTCCTTAATTAAATATTTCAAACACAGTGTTGTGTAAGGAAAAAAAGTGCATTTGAGGTTTTTTTTTTTTTATTCACTTGAGATTTTGTTTTACATATTTTATGAGTTTCCTTAGTTAAAAGTGTCAAAGACAATGTTGTTTAAAAAAAACATGTCTAAAGATTTTTCTATTTTACATGTTTTTTTTTTTTTTTTTGATAATTTTCTTTTCTTTTATGATGAATCCATAAGAGATATAGTGATATGAAATTGAACCTAATGACTATGGTATCAATTATTACAATTATTTTATGACTAATTTATAGAAAATAGTTGACTTTTGGTGTAATAAATGTTTATTTAATGAGAGGGAGGCTCTTGATCAAATTAGTGGTAAAGGAAATTCTAATTTGATGGTACTGAACTTTTATTTCTAAAGGGTTATTAGAGAAAACCAACAAGAAAAGCATTTGATTCAAATGGTATAGAAATAAGGAATGGGGGTATTTTATTTGTTAAGTGGTAGACTATTGAAAAACCAAAAAATATAGAAGGTTAAGACTTTAAGACTATACACCATTTTGGAATGATTTTGGTATCCAAGTTCACATAGAGGTTTATTACAAATAAGAGGATGTGGAGTCAAGTTATAACAAAAACATACATTGAACTAGATTAGATAGAAGCTTGGTTTAGAATCTCTCTCTCTCTCTCTCTCTCTCTCTCTCTCTCTCTCTCTATATATATATATATATATATATATATATATATATATATATATATATATATATATATATATCGTATCAATAATTTGGATTCCCATTATATTAGAGTCCCCATCAATAGGGAATTAGATGGTAAAATGAAAGTTGGTTAATGGTGTGGTTGCAAATTAGTCACAACAGTGTACCAATATTCAATTATTCCTTGCAGAGTGGTTGTCAGCTGCAAGAGAGCCCATAGTTAGTCTGGTTAGTATAAAACAAAGACAAAATAACATGAGTAAACAAGTGAATAAAAGAGAAACATGCTATCCCAAAAGCAAAGATATCGAACATAGATAATAAAGGAAAATAAATCCTCTTTATTAATCGCATCAGTAAGAAATATAATAAAAAATTCTTATTAAACATGGGAGAAAGATTTTTGTGAGTAATTGGTACTCTAAAACCCTCCCGAAGGGGTGTCCCTTTGTACAATCCTTTTTTAAGGACTCTCTCTCCTCTCATAGAACCCATGAAGAATCCTGAGTTGGTGAATTCTCTAAGTAATGGAATGTTGAATGCACTCGGTAATTTTGATAACACAACCTTACTCCAAAATTATTTTATGCTTTATTTCCAATCTACATGGTATTTAATGGCACACCTCAACCCTTTGGATCCCCTGGCTCATTAATGAGGTTAGTGAATGGAGGACAAGTTTCGCTCATTTGTGTATGGATTGGTCCAATAATGAGTCGTTGAGTATGTGTTGTCAAGAAGAAAATTCTCACTGAGTATGATATATCAAACAAGCTAGTTAGTTGAAATTATGGTGGATCTGCAAGGCTATCTAAGGAAAAATCATAGTGATCAGTGAAAAATAGTCTTGGATCACTTACACAGTTTAATCTTTCAAATGAACCTTAGGGGAATTTTAATATTGTTTTTTTCATAATGTTTCTAGTCCCAAATAGTACACCTTCACATGTCTTTTCATTCCATTGAGTTTAGGATGACATGTACAATTGAGCGTACAATTTTTCCCTGATAACAAGTTCCCTATGATGTATGAGGTTATGAGACAATGTATAGCCAAAATACATCACGTTCTTTATCCATAACAATGATTATTGCTAACTTCTAGGGAGAGAGAGTGTCTTATGTGGAGAGAATCAAGGGTATCCTTCAAAAGATACAATAAAGTCCAATGATGATAGAGGATTGTATATAAAAGAAAAATGTTTGTATAGGGAGGGCATGTCACATGTTTGTGATAATGAATTTGACTTAACATGTTACATATACAAAGGATCAATCCAATCAAAGACACTAGAATAGTTGGTTTGCTATATGTTGAAGTATATTATTGTATTTACCTCGGAGGCATATTTGAAAAAAGGCTTGCTGAGAGTATTCCCATGCACGAGATAAAGTGAATTATCGAAGAGAGTGCTTGTTTGGTGGACGAGTATTCGATTAAATGAAAGAGCTAAAATTGTTGCTAAGTACGACTATCCTTTGATGTGAAAATTGATTTTAAGTAAAACATGAAAGGGCTTGATGGAATCAATCGGTAATGATTTTTCCCATTGTTCCACCCATGGTAAACATTAAAGGGAGAGGAAGAAAAAGGTACTAATTCAATATTAAAAAGTGGTGGTTGATGTCGAAAAGAAAGAAGACGCAACCATCTAAAAAGGAGGTGGTCCAACAAATCTTCTTGAACTTAATACAAGTATGAAATCAGCTAATGATGACAAAGGCATATCAACCGAGGATAACAAAATGTATGGAGACTGTGAACTTCCCAAGGTTGGATATTTGAGTGTGAGTAGCAGTAATCAAAACAAGTTGAAGAATAATATGCCCCTAGAGTGAAACTACATCCGCGGGGGGTAGATGGTTTTTCTAACGAGTAAAAATGGATTAGCAACAATACAATGCTTTGGTTGAAGTGGTAATGGGACACATCATAGGATCAATATTGGGTCGATGGAGTATGTATAATGAGATAAAAATGAGGGTGAATAGGGACTCCCACCCGGTAATTGACATGAGAATATGGGTGATAATACTGCTTCCATAAAAAATATTTATACATTTTCCAAATGAATTAAAAAATTGTTGGGGATGTACAAACATTGAGACATGTGCTTCAAGTGTGCGGTAACCTATTTTATGATGTAGGAAATGAAATACAGAGAGTGGGATTCCCTTTCTCTAGTCTTAGTGTGGGATAAGTAGAATGGAGGTGATCATGCAAATGGTTCACTACTGTGTTTAGGTGTAGAGGGCTAAGTGCATAATGTGGAGGTGCATTCACAATGATCAAACAAGTGGGTTCCCAAGAGGGATTGGAAACCATATTATGAGAAGAAGTATTAGTTCATATTACATGTCATACGAGTGGATGAACCTCAAGAAAAAAAAAAAAAAAACCTAGATGTTAATAGTGCAACATGGGAACTACTTAATGGGACAATCCATGGAGGGAAAGGAACTATCAACTGTCATGGACATTTACCATATGTGTGTAGAGGGTGTTGATAAATGTGGTTGAGTATGAGGGGGTCATATAGCTAAATAAAAGGAAATTATATGAGGACATGCATTACTTCAAGGGGGAGCCTATCATGCCAATTAGAACTTATACCTTGAAATTTGATCTACCATTATTGGGGTAAGGTTCCATGTTGAATTAAAAGTGTCCTCAAAAGTGAAAACATGACCCTTCATGAAATAATCACTAAGATATGAATGATAAATTTTGAAATATAGAAATGTAGAATAAAAACAACAAGGTGTACCTAATAGGTATCTTGAGCGTAGAAAAGGCTTAAAATGTTTTTTTTTGCAAGTGCAAGTGCACATACCACTGTGAAGTGTGGTGTGTCCTAATCCTAAATGCTCAAATATTTTTGAAAATGAAGCGTGTGGGGATCATGTACGATTTCCTGGAAGCTTAGAAAAAGGGTGTATATAAGGTGTGTGGGGCCCACCCTACCACCTCATTTGCACTATAGAGAGTTATGAGAATGAAAATACATGGCTATGGCCAAGAATGCATATTATGTAGATGAAATTCTTAGCAGGGGGTAGTGATGGGTGTAATTCCCATATTGTGCACAAATTCCACATTGATGATTGGTATGTAAACCTTTATGATGTGCCATACTAACATTTTCTCTCACTTGTAAAGAAAGGGGTAATGGTGCCTGAGGGGCATGAAAAATGACCTTAAACTTGTCAAATGTTGGGCACAAGTTGGTAGGACATCCTACCATATTGCATAGGGCACATGGAGGAGTCATATTTAGAGAGGTTGTATTGGTAGGATCTATCTTCTTTGATTTCTTCTTCTCATTTCCTATTGTCTTCTCTAATGGCTTTGGAGTGTGTGTCATGCTAGAGGGTGGTGAATCCTTTACAGGGTGACCTGTGATAACTTTTCTGATGGGGGAGACCATGGACATAGCTGACATGGAAGGTGGTGCCAAATACCATACAGGTATATTTAAGGCCATATTCAGTAACGTGAGAATTACCATTACTTGTTGATATACCTGATCAAGTGGAGGATATTGGAAAAGAGTGTGAGTGATAACATATGGTAGAAAAGACGTATCTCTCGTCATAACATTCTCTTATTTGTCAGTGGTGATTGAATGCCCTGAGATGATTCACTAGAAGCGGTAATAACTACACATACATGGTTTGAGGAAGGAGAAGTTATGACTAGGGAATCTGTAAGGTAAGTACCGATTTTTAGGTGTGTGTTATATTCTTTCCACGACTAGTAGCATGTGAGAAGCGAGGGGGAAGTGTGGGGTAGTCAGCACCCCTACAGTTGCGTAGGGTGCAGCAGGGGTGTCACAGGGGGGCACATCTTCACCCGTCAGGGGGTTTACAGGGAGCATTAGCCTGCACGAGGTCTGGGGCAGCACCCCGAAGAATTTTTTTTTGGACACTATATTAGGTGGACAACCCTGTTTATGGTTTTTTTCATGGGTTTGGACATGGTTTTCAGAATGATGGTTTTATGCCCATGGTATTTTGTAGATCCAGTCAAGGGAACTGTTAGGGTCCTATAAATTATAGGATATCAAGCTGATTGGGTATTTCATAAGATTCAATTTCATATTATACATGATTTTTAATATTCAAATGATTTCCAAAGAAAAAAGAAAAAAGAAAAAGAAAGAAAACCCCCAAAAAAGAATAATATTAAAAGTGTTGCAAATCAAAATGCCACTGCTAATTAGATTAGTTTGTTCAATCATATAGTCGAAGCATGATTGAACAATTTTAATATTTTTTTGGATAGGTTAGAAAATAAGGATTTTCCAAATAGTTTAATATTGGCAGATCAACAGTTAGGTAGAAATAAAATTGACTCAACATTCTAATCTGAGTTAATTGAAGGAATAAGGGATACAGTAGGTTAGATTTTTATAGAAAAATAAAATTGGGTCTGCAAGCAACAATACAATGCTTTGGTATGAAGTGGTAATGGGACACATCATAGGATCAATATTGGGTCGATGGAGTATGTATAATGAGATCAAAATGAGGGTGAATAGGGACTCCCACCCGGTAATTGACATGAGAATATGGGTGATAATACTGCTTCCATAAAAAATATTTATACATTTTCCAAATGAATTAAAAAATTGTTGGGGATGTACAAACATTGAGACATGTGCCCCAAGTGTGTGGTAACCTATTTTATGATGTTGGAGATGAAATACAGAGAGTGGGATTCCCTTTCGCTAGTCTTAGTGTGGGATAAGTAGAATGGAGGTGATCATGCAAATGGTTCACTACTGTGTTTAGGTGTAGAGGGCCAAGTGCATAATGTGGAGGTGCATTCACAATGATCAAACAAGTGGGTTCCCAAGAGGGATTGGAAACCATATTATGAGAAGAAGTATTAGTTCATATTACATGTCATACGAGTGGATGAACCTCCAGCAAAAAAAAAAACCTAGATGTTAATAGTGCAACATGGGAACTACTTAATGGGACAATCCATGGAGGGAAAGGAACTATCAGCTGTCATGGAAATTTACCATATGTGTGTAGAGGGTGTTGATAAATGTGGTTGAGTATGAGGGGGTCATATAGCTAAATAAAAGGAAATTATATGAGGACATGCATTACTTCAAGGGGGAGCCTATCATGCCAATTAGAACTTATACCTTGAAATTTGATCTACCATTATTGGGGTAAGGTTCCATGTTGAATGAAAAGTGACCTCAAAAGTGAAAACATGACCCTTCATGAAATAATTACTAAGATATGAATGATAAATTTTGAAATATATAAACGTAGAATAAAAACAACAAGGTGTACCTAATAGGTATCTTGAGCGTAGAAAAGGCTTAAAATGTTTTTTTTTGCAAGTGCAAGTGCACATACCACTGTGAAGTGTGGTGTGTCCTAATCCTAAATGCTCAAATATTTTTGAAAATGAAGCGTGTGGGGATCATGTACGATTTCCTGGAAGCTTAGAAAAAGGGTGTATATAAGGTGTGTGGGGCCCACCCTACCACCTCATTTGCACTATAGAGAGTTATGAGAGTGAAAATACATGGCTATGGCCAAGAATGCATATTATGTAGATGAAATTCTTGGCAGGGGGTAGTGATGGGTGTAATTCCCATATTGTGCACAAATTCTTACATTGATGATTGGTATGTAAGCCTTTATGATGTGTGCCAACTAACTATTTCTCTCACTGAAGTGAGACAGGGTGTGGTGCAGAGGCATGGCAGCAGCCTTAAACTTGTCAAATGTTGGGCACAAGTTGGTAGGACATCCTACCATATTGCATAGGGCACATGGAGGAGTCATATTTAGAGAGTTTGTATTGGCAGGATCTATCTTCTTTGATTTCTTCTTCTCCTTTCCTATTGTCTTCTCTAATGGCTTTGGAGTGTGTGTCATGCTAGAGGGTGGTGAATCCTTTACAGGGTGACTTGTGATAACTTTTCTGATGGGGGAGACCATGGACATAGCTGACATGGAAGGTGGTGCCAAATACCATACAGGTATATGTAAGGCCATATTCAGTAACGTGAGAATTACCATTACTTGTTGATATACCTGATCAGGTGGAGGATATTGGAAAATAATGTGAGTGATAACATATGGTAGAAAAGACATATCTCTCGTCATAACATTCTCTTATTTGTCAGTGGTGATTGAATGTCCTGAGATGATTCACTAGAAGCGGCAATAACTACACATACATGGTTTGAGGAAGGAGAAGTTATGACTAGGGAATCTGTAAGGTAAGTACCGATTTTTAGGTGTGTGTTATATTCTTTCCAGGACTAGTAGCATGCGAGAAGCAAGGGGGAAGTGTGGGGTAGTCAGCACCCCTACAGTTGCGTAGGGTGCAGCAGGGGTGTCACAGGGGGGCACATCTTCACCTGTCAGGGGGTTTACAGGGTGCGTTAGCCCCCTGCACGGGGTCTAGGGCAGCGCCCCGAAGGATTTTTTTTTGGACACTATATTAGGTGGACAACCCTGTTTATGGTTTTTTCCATGGGTTTGGACATGGTTTTCGGAATGATGGTTTTATGCCCATGGTATTTTGTAGATCCAGTCAAGGGAACTGTTAGGGTCCTATAAATTATTGGATATCAAGCTGATTGGGTATTTCATAAGATTCAATTTCATATTATACATGATTTTTAATATTCAAATGATTTCCAAAGAAAAAAGAAAAAGGGAAAAGAAAGAAAACCCCCAAAAAAGAATAATATTAAAAGTGCTGCAAATCAAAATGCCACTGCTAATTAGATTAGTTTGTTCAATCATATAGTCGAAGCATGATTGAACAATTTTAATATTTTTTTGGATAGGTTAGAAAATAAGGATTTTCCAAATAGTTTAATATTGGCAGATCAACAGTTAGGTAGAAATAAAATTGACTCAACAGTCTAATCTGAGTTAATTGAAGGAATAAGGGATAGAGTAGGTTAGAGTTTTATAGAAAAAGAAAATTGGGTCTGCAAGCAACAATACAATGCTTTGGTATGAAGTGGTAATGGGACACATCATAGGATCAATATTGGGTTGATGGAGTATGTATAATGAGATCAAAATGAGGGTGAATAGGGACTCCCACCCGGTAATGGACATGAGAATATGGGTGATAATACTGCTTCCATAAAAAATATTTATACATTTTCCAAATGAATTAAAAAATTGTTGGGGATGTACAAACATTGAGACATGTGCCCCAAGTGTGCGGTAACCTATTTTATGATGTAGGAGATGAAATACAGAGAGTGGGATTCCCTTTCGCTAGTCTTAGTGTGGGATAAGTAGAATGGAGGTGATCATGCAAATGGTTCACTACTGTGTTTAGGTGTAGAGGGCCAAGTGCATAATGTGGAGGTGCATTCACAATGGTCAAACAAGTGGGTTCCCAAGAGGGATTGGAAACCATATTATGAGAAGAAGTATTAGTTCATATTACATTTCATACAAGTGGATGAACCTCAAGCAAAAAAAAAAAACCTAGATGTTAATAGTGCAACATGGGAACTACTTAATGGGACAATCCATGGAGGGAAAGGAACTATCAACTGTCATAGACATTTACCATATGTGTGTAGAGGGTGTTGATAAATGTGGTTGAGTATGAGGGGGTCATATAGCTAAATAAAAGGAAATTATATGAGGACATGCATTACTTCAAGGGGGAGCCTATCATGCCAATTAGAACTTATACCTTGAAATTTGATCTACCATTATTGGGGTAAGGTTCCATGCTGAATGAAAAGTGACCTCAAAAGTGAAGACATGACCCTTCATGAAATAATCACTAAGATATGAATGATAAATTTTGAAATATATAAATGTAGAACAAAAACAACAAGGTGTACCTAATAGGTATCTTGAGCGTAGAAAAGGCTTAAAATGTTTTTTTTTGCAAGTGCAAGTGCACATACCACTGTGAAGTGTGGTGTGTCCTAATCCTAAATGCTCAAATATTTTTGAAAATGAAGCGTGTGGGGATCATGTACGATTTCCGGAAGCTTAGAAAAAGGGTGTATATAAGGTGTGGGGCCCATCCTACCACCTCATTTGCACTATAGAGAGTTACAGAGTGAAAATACATGGCTATGGCCAAGAAATGCATATTATGTAGATGAAATTTTTAAGCAGGGGGTAGTGATGGGTGTAATTCCCATATTGTGCACAAATTCCACATTGATGATTGGTATGTAAACCTTTATGATGTGCCATACTAACATTTTCTCTCACTCGTGAAGAAAGGGGTAATGGTGCCTGAGGGGCATGAAAAATGACCTTAAACTTGTCAAATGTTGGGCACAAGTTGGTAGGACATCCTACCATATTGCATAGGGCACATGGAGGAGTCATATTTAGAGAGTTTGTATTGGCAGGATCTATCTTCTTTGATTTCTTCTTCTCCTTTCCTATTGTCTTCTCTGATGGCTTTGGAGTGTGTGTCATGCTAGAGGGTGGTGAATCCTTTACAGGGTGACTTGTGATAACTTTTCTGATGGGGGAGACCATGGACATAGCTGACATGGAAGGTGGTGCCAAATACCATACAGGTATATGTAAGGCCATATTCAGTAACGTGAGAATTACTATTACTTGTTGATATACCTGATTAGGTGGAGGATATTGGAAAAGAGTGTGAGTGATAACATATGGTAGAAAAGATGTATCTCTCGTCATAACATTCTCTTATTTGTCAGTGGTGATTGAATGCCCTGAGATGATTCACTAGAAGTGGCAATAACTACACATACATGGTTTGAGGAAGGAGAAGTTATGACTAGGGAATCTATAAGGTAAGTACCGATTTTTAGGTGTGTGTTATATTCTTTCCACGACTAGTAGCATGCGAGAAGTGAGGGGGAAGTGTGGGGTAGTCAGCACCCCTACACTTGCGTAGGGTGCAGCAGGGGTGTCACAGGGGGGCACATCTTCACCTGTCAGGGGGTTTACAAGGAGCGTTAGCCCCCTGCACGGGGTCTGGGGCAGCGCCCCGAAGAATTTTTTTTTGGACACTATATTAGGTGGACAACCCTGTTTATGGTTTTTTTCATGGGTTTGGACATGGTTTTTGGAATGATGGTTTTATGCCCATGGTATTTTGTAGATCCAGTCAAGGGAACTGTTAGGGTCCTATAAATTATAGGATATCAAGCTGATTGGGTATTTCATAAGATTCAAGTTCATATTATACATGATTTTTAATATTCAAATGATTTCCAAAGAAAAAAGAAAAAGGAAAAAGAAAGAAAACCCCCAAAAAAGAATAATATTAAAAGTGCTGCAAATCAAAATGCCACTGCTAATTAGATTAGTTTGTTCAATCATATAGTCGAAGCATGATTGAACAATTTTAATATTTTTTTGGATAGGTTAGAAAATAAGGATTTTCCAAATATTTTAATATTGGCAGATCAACAGTTAGGTAGAAATAAAATTGACTCAACAGTCTAATGTGAGTTAATTGAAGGAATAAGGGATAGAGTAGGTTAGAGTTTTATAGAAAAAGAAAATTGGGTCTGCAAGCAACAAGACAATGCTTTGGTATGAAGTGGTAATGGGACACATCATAGGATCAATATTGGGTCGATGGAGTATGTATAATGAGATCAAAATGAGGGTTAATAGGGACTCCCACCCGGTAATGGACATGAGAATATGGGTGATAATACTGCTTCCATAAGAAATATTTATACATTTTCCAAATGAATTAAAAAATTGTTGGGGATGTACAAACATTGAGACATGTGCCCCAAGTGTGCGGTAACCTATTTTATGATGTAGGAGATGAAATACAGAGAGTGGGATTCCCTTTCGCTAGTCCTAGTGTGGGATAAGTAGAATGGAGGTGATCATGCAAATGGTTCACTACTGTGTTTAGGTGTAGAGGGCCAAGTGCATAATGTGGAGGTGCATTCACAATGATCAAACAAGTGGGTTCCCAAGAGGGATTGGAAACCATATTATGAGAAGAATTATTAGTTCATATTACATGTCATACGAGTGGATGAACCTCAAGAAAAAAAAAAACCCTAGATGTTAATAGTGCAACATGGGAACTACTTAATGTGACAATCCATGGAGGGAAAGGAACTATCAACTGTCATGGACATTTACCATATGTGTGTAGAGGGTGTTGATAAATGTGGTTGAGTATGAGGGGGTCATATAGCTAAATAAAAGGAAATTATATGAGGACATGAATTACTTCAAGGGGGAGCCTATCATGCCAATTAGAACTTATACCTTGAAATTTGATCTACCATTATTGGGGTAAGGTTCCATGTTGAATGAAAAGGACCTCAAAAGTGAAAACATGACCCTTCATGAAATAATCACTTAAGATATGAATGATAAATTTTGAAATATATAAATGTAGAATAAAAAAAAAACAACAAGGTGGACTTAATAGGTATCTCTTGGGATAAGAAAAGGCTTAAATGTTTTTTTGCAAGTGCTAGTGCACATACCAACTGTGAAGTGTGGTGTGTCCTAATCCTAAATGCTCAAATATTTTTGGAAAATGAAGCGTGTGGGGATCATGTACGATTTCCCGGAAGCTTAGAAAAAGGGTGCATATAATGTGGGGCCCACCCTACCTCCTCATTTGCACTATAGAGAGTTATGAGAGTGAAAATACATGGCTATGGCCAAGAATGCATATTATGTAGATGAAATTCTTGGCAGGGGGTAGTGATGGGTGTAATTCCCATATTGTGCACAAATTCCACATTGATGATTGGTATGTAAACCTTTATGATGTGCCATACTAACATTTTCTCTCACTCGTGAAGAAAGGGGTAATGGTGCCTGAGGGGCATGAAAAATGACCTTAAACTTGTCAAATGTTGGGCACAAGTTGGTAGGACATCCTACCATATTGCATAGGGCACATGGAGGAGTCATATTTAGAGAGTTTGTATTGGCAGGATCTATCTTCTTTGATTTCTTCTTCTCCTTTCCTATTGTCTTCTCTAATGGCTTTGGAGTGTGTGTCATGCTAGAGGGTGGTGAATCCTTTACAGGGTGACTTGTGATAACTTTTCTGATGGGGGAGACCATGGACATAGCTGACATGGAAGGTGGTGCCAAATACCATACAGGTATATGTAAGGCCATATTCAGTAACGTGAGAATTACCATTACTTGTTGATATACCTGATCAGGTGGAGGATATTGGAAAAGAGTGTGAGTGATAACATATGGTAGAAAAGACGTATCTCTCGTCATAACATTCTCTTATTTGTCAGTGGTGATTGAATGCCCTGAGATGATTCACTAGAAGCGGCAATAACTACACATACATGGTTTGAGGAAGGAGAAGTTATGACTAGGGAATCTGTAAGGTAAGTACCGATTTTTAGGTGTGTGTTATATTCTTTCCATGACTAGTAGCAGGCGAGAGGTGAGGGGAAAGTGTGGGGTAGTCAGCATGATCCGGATTTATGCAGGAACGCAACAGAATAAACATATAACCATAAATATAGAGATGCAGCGGAAATAACACTTCATTTCATTAATATCAAATAACTGAAATTTGCTTATAGACAGAATGGAAATAAAACTAGCTAGGGCGCTGGTAGCTATCTCTGAGAAGAGATGTGGCGGCTACAGGCCTCTGAACTGTGTTACAATGAGGCTCGAGGGCCTATTTATCATTTAGAAACAATGGGAAATCCTAAATAGCCAAAACCCTAACCCTAGGAGATGAAGCGCCAAAACTATGGGCCCCGTTTGGGTAAATTGGTGTTTCAACTTCCCAGGGGCGTAACTTTGGCATACGATCTCCGTTTGACACGTACCATACCTCGTTAGAAAGATCTATGCGAGCCGAGGACTACAGCTGCCGGGACGAATTTTATCAAAAAATTCGCTGGCGCTTTCGTACCCAAAAACGTCGTTTAGGGCCTCAAAACGGCTCCGGAAGTTCAGGACCCGAAAAACTGCTAAAAATAGTAAGTTATGCCAAAACGGAAAAACTGAAAGAGACAATGGTGGGGGCCCAAGTGGAATAGGCGGGTGGCCACCAATATCCACCTGGATCATTCCTCCCCCTTAGGAAGCAATGGTCCCCATTGCGTTAAGTTCCTCCATGAGATGAGGAAATTTCTGCTGAACTTGGTCCCTGGTGAACCACTTTCCTTGGTGCAGGAGTTGGCCAGCTTTGACAACCTGATATAGTTGGATCTTCTATTGGCGAGTGTTCTTGATTTGCATGTCCATGATACAATCTGTGGTGGCCTGTTCCATGCAGTCTGGGTTTAACTCTGTTGGTGTGAGTTGTTCTGCAATGTCCGAGGTGTCCAGTAGAGGTGGAAAGTAGGGACGAAGGCGATCCACATTGAAGACTGGGTGCAGACCAAGGAATGGTGGAATACTAAGCTCGAAGGCATTGTTACCTACAGCCTTGGTGATGGTGTACGGCCCGTATCGGAGCGGGCGAAGCTTGCGGTGAGGTCCAGTGAGGCGCTCCTTATGCAAATGTAGCCATACTTTATCGCCCACCTGGAAGTGGTGTGGCACCCGGTGTTGATCATGGCGCTGCTTGTACTTCGCATTGGCTCTGTCCAATATATCATGAACCTGTTGGCGGATGTGTTGAATGCGCTCGATGAAGCTACTTGCTTTGTTAACTTCAGACTGGACATGAGCTGAATCGGCCTGAGCAGCTGCAAATGGCATGGCTACGTCAATGGGACATAGTGGCTAGAATCCCAAGCCCACCTGAAAGGGGCTGTGGCCAATTGAACTGTGGAGAGCCCGGTTATAACTATGTTGTACATAGGGGAGGCTCTCATCCCATGTGCGTGGATGCTTTGAATTGTACATGCGCGGAATGTGTACAATCATTC
>CM076576.1:112812040-112902003 GCA_034641835.2 Pinus albicaulis
CAGATACATTCAACAATACTGAATCTGAGACACACAACCGTATTGTGCTCTTAGCCTTCCGATCCAGTTTCTTCCAGTCTTCATCTGACATCGATGTTGGTTTAGTACCTGGATCTACCGCGATCCACTGATCTTTATCCACCAGCAGATCCTCCATCTTGAGTTTCCACAACTCAAAACTCTGACCATTAAATTTCTCGATCTCTATCTTTCCGCCGCTTGCCATCTTCTTTCACCGCAAGAATCGATCCCGCAGATCTCCCACTGAACAGGGTCTACCACAGGCCCGAGCAAAAAACCCTCAACAACAAAGGCGTCCCCTTGAAGCCGAAACAGCTCCGATACCAAATGTAGGTTTTAACCCTGAACAGAAATATCTACACACGATTCTTATAACAGAAAATAAACAATAGCAAGAGCATAAAATATAAAACAGATAAACACAGAGATTTTCCCCTGGATCCCAAATCGGGACGACCAGCTTGATTTTTCATTATATTCCTTTTAGTGTTACAACACATATATATACATGCTGGAGCATACATAAACCCCAATCCATTAACCCTAGATTAGAACATAATCGTAGTTCCCTTGACTGGATCTACAAAAATACCAGGGGCCAAAAACCATCGAACCCCAAAACCATGTGCAAAACCATGCACAAAACCATGGGCGGATCCGCACAAAAAACAAATTTTAGCCGGGGCGCTGCCCCGGACCCCAACGGTGGGGACTACTTCGCCCCTCGTGACCCCCCAGCTACGCCCGACGCAACATACATCGTGTGGGGCTAATCGTGGAAAGAATATAACACATACCCAACAAATTCTAAGGTTATCAGCAATGGTGTTCTCTTTAGGCATCCAATAGGTTATTTCAGAATTAACGTCCTAACTAGGTGAAATACGATTTCCTTCAGGCGTCAGAGGATCTGTCTCAATACTTGTGTTTTGTTCTAATAGAACAGTGTCCCCTGAATGGTTTCTAGATTTAGATATTCTCTGTGTCCGATCTTCCCTACTCACCCATTCATTATCAGAGGGAGATAAAACCCTTAAAGCCTATAATTCATCATGGTGAGGTAGGATTTCAGTGTGGCCAGAGCTGCTAGCAGCGACAGACTAGTTCAATAGGTCCCTTTGTTCCTCATATTATTCATATGGGCTTCCCATTTCACAAGATGCTCTCGTTTTCTCGAGTACTTGAGCCATTTATTCTTCGTAGTCTTGTAAGGACATATTTTGAGGGCTTGAAGGTGGTGTATGGGATGGTCCCTCCTCATCTGGAAATTCAAAGGTGTTTTGCCATAGTTGCAACCTTTCAGACCGTCTCTGTTTTCCTGGTCTGAGATCGAAACATGGTTCTCTTCCCTCTTGCTCTCCTGGGTATGGTTATTCTAGGGAGTTCAATCTCTGCTCTGACAAGGTTTTCTTCAGGGGCAGGTAGGGTAGGATTAACAAAGCTATTCCAAGTTATCTGATGTTTTCTTACCTCATGAATGATGATCAATTTAATCAAGCCATGGTGACTGACAACTGCTTGGGGGTTTTTAGCTTTTCTAATTCGAACAACAATATTGTGCAATACAGAATTTAGGAAAAATGGAAAATTAACTGAAGTTTTTTGCTTGAGAACAACTAATATTTTAAGTTGGCGGGACTTTACCACATCTCGACATCCATCGCATATGATATATATTTGAATGAAGATTGCCAATTCTTGCCAAGGCTGCTGCAAGGACGTGGGATTAATACCTTTCCCTTTTCGTTCCAATGGTTCGCTTGGGTCCTGGTACACTGAGATTGCTTCTTGTAGAAGGACATGTTTTTCAGTCCATATTTCTCCTTCTACTAGTAGTCCAAAGACCTTGGTGATGATTTCCTCAGTGACTAGTATGATTCTTCCTTTGACTGTGGTCTGCCCTTCCCGCAGGTTTTACAGGAATTCAACTGCTATCTCTGTATTAAACCATTGTAGTCTATGTAGATATGAAAGCCAAAAAACTTGCTGGAGAATGGTGTGAGTTGATTCTGAGACTTGGAAAGTTGTGGGTTCATTGCAAAGAGAATTTCCACCCATGGCTACTATGTTATCAAAACTGGTTTCTTCTTCTGTATGCATTTCTTTTGGCCCCGTTACTTAAAACATTATAAACACTACATGCGTTTTTTTTTTTCAAATATATTATAAAATGAAACTTTATGTTGTAAATGCAATGATCTTTTAGTCCCATCAGCGTATTCGAAGGAAGTCACGTGGGTAATTTTCATGCTTATTCATTATGAATATTCGTACCCCCTCCATCGGGAGAAGGGCGTCCACGACCTTGAGCTCAACAGAAGAAGAAAGATTGTAACAATCATGAGTGCACATGATGCAAAGGTCAGAAATTGATAATAATCGCAAATGTACGAGAGAAGGGCGTCCATGGCCTTGAAGCTCAAGAAAAGAGGAAATATTGCAACGATCATGAATGCACATGAAGTAAGGTCAGAAGTTGATAATAATCACAACTATTCATTAGGTGGAAATGACCGAAGAAGGGGAGAAAAGCGGAGTATAAATTATTATGAAAGGATTTCCTATTTTTATGGTGTAGTATGACAAAAGCATGATAGGTGACAGATTATGATTGGTGATGTCATCCCTTAATTCAACATGAAAAGATAATTCACTTATAGTTAATTATGTGGGTAGGTAGTGATAACACTTATTCAAGTAGTGCATTTATTTCAGGAATGGATCAATAGGAAATAGGGCATATAAAAGTAATTGGTTATCATTAGAAACATACTTCAATAACACGAGTAGAGCCACTATTGCTAGCAGACGTTCATAGCCTCGATAGGGTTGCTATTTTAACCCATAAATGAGACAGAATCCTCTATTTAAAAGTAGACATCTTGCTTATTTTATGGGGGGACCACTGTGTTGGTGTGGTGGCCAGATATTCATAGTGCCATTCATGGGGATTGTAACAGAGTGATCAAGCTAGGTCATGATGAGACCTCCTATCCTTCAAGCAGTTTTAGATGTCGATAAGGTCACTACCCTGGTGTGTTGGCCATTGTGGGAATGTCACCTGTTAAATCCTTATGATCATGGTAGGTTGGCTTGTGATGAGACCCCCTAGTATCTCTTTAAAAAATTTCACATAGACATAATATTTTTATTTTTAAAAAGTAGGCATTTTGCTTTTTTATGGAGAGACCACTGTGCTGGTGTGGTGGCCAGATAGTCATAGTGCCATTGACATGGATTGTAACAAAGTGATCAGGCCAGCTTGTGATGAGACCTCTTGTCCTTCAAGCAGTTTTAGCTGTCGAGAAGGTCGCTACCCTGGTGTGTTGGCCATTGTGGGAATGTCACCTGTTAAACCCTTATGATCATGGTAGGTTGGCTCGTGAGGAGACCCCCTATTCTCTCTTAAAAAATTGCACATGGACATAATATTTTTCTTTTTATTTATACATGGAGGGAGGCACATTAACTCCTTAAGAGTTAGGGATGGTGTGAGAAGTAAAAATAATGCCAATACAATAAATACTCTTTATTCCTATATCCTCATGTCAAGGAGAATTACTACTTTGAGAGTGTAGAAAGATATACCAGCATAAGACTATATAAATGAATTGTGTAATAATATGTCTAAACAGGAGATATCCAACCCTTCATTACATAGATAAACCATGTCAGCTGTTGGTGTCCCATGTTTTGATAGTTTGAAAAATCAAAATACAAGGCAACATCAGAACCAATCTTTAGAGTTACACGATCTAGTCCTCCTGTTCTCAGAGAGGGATCTCTCAAATGTTCATTTGCAAAGGTTTATCTTGTGTGCTTTGAGTATTGGTTTTAGAATAGTTATTAAGTGCAAGTGTTTGTTTTTTTGTTTGGTTGAATTGATACAGTAGAACATGAAAGGTCTAGGAAAGATATATAGACTGGAGAAACACCTGGTCCACTGGGAAATGGAGTCAAGAAGAGGTCATAACATATTCATCAATGGATATGGGATATTAGAGGGCAAATCTAACTTGGCTGCAAGATCCTTTGGTTTTTGGAGTGAGATGGACATCAATGATTTGGAAAGAGAAGTTTAATTCTCAACAAAGGGAATTTAAAAACACAATTTGAACAACAAAGAGCTTTTTGATAGACAAGGCTAACCATGAATTCTACAAATCACACCTTTAAGAAAACAATGATTTCAAAAAAACTTTTAAAACAAAATCTAAGATTCGGGGAACACCATATTTCCTCAAATATTTTATTTCAAATGATTTAGAAAACATAAAATATTCACTGATAACTGCAGTCATAGAAGAGGTAACACCTAACACATATATCATTACAACTATAAATACCTTTGAGACAACTGTTTAAGTAAGGAAAAAGGGAAAAATCAGAACAAACCTCCTTGACTCACTGTAAACAGAAAACTACAAAGGGAGACTTCAATAACAGTTTTTAAGTGGCAGCAGACAAGCAGGGAGAACCATAAATCATGCTGAAACCAAATATTCAAACTATTAAGGAAATAAACAAGCATGAAGACCAAAGAGACAGATTAAAGACTCTAAAATACTTCAGCAGGAGAAAACATAAAATAGTGAAGGAAGAACAGTTCTAAGCTGCTTCCAAGAGTCATTTCTTAGCCTAAAACTTTCAACCTACTGTAGTAAGAAATTGTGGAACATAATGAAATAGGGGAAAACATTAAACAATTCAAAATACTTCACCAACAGTCAAGCTCATGGATCCAATGATAGAGCATCCAAGACTTCAATTTCTTCTTCAACTTCAACAGACTATGTATTATTTTAGAGAGTTCCAATATTACAACTAGTGATCAATCAACAACCAACCAACCCCTCACTCATCTTCTTTAGAAGTATATATAGAAGAATGAGGAGGTGAGATCTGATAAAAGATCTCAAAAACTAATTAATACAGACTTAAATGGCTTCTTGGCCTTTGGGGGCTCAATGAAGCAACTTACATAGGTGTCATTTGTATAAAATCATTTACATTAACTATTAGGTTTGCTGGAAAGAATTTGTTGACTTCAAGGCTTCTCGTCATCCTTGTAATAACTTTTGCTGACAGCTACAATAAGTTCCTTTGGTTGAAATAACTGTTCAGCTGTATTGATGCAAAATATCTCCTGGTCTGGTAATAACTTTGAACTTCTTTGATTGCTTTGAGGTTGTAGGTGGCTCTGTGGCGGCTGGAAGTTTTAATTAGCTCCTGAGGTGACAATGAAGGTCTCTTTTCTGATTAAACAGTCATGATTTTATTTTAAACTATGGTTTAGGCTTCTGATAATCCATTTTTAGCCGTAATCCCCATAGATCTGTCTTCAATTTTCTGTCCTGATAAATTTTATCTTCGACACTAATACTTCTCTGACTGTGCTTGATTCACTCTGTTTTTCGCTGGTGTGCACGGTCGCGCAGGGATGATATGGAATCAATGCCTATGGAAACATCGATGAAACGTGAATTGTAAATCCTGTGAAGGATTTTCTTTGCTGAATCAGAGGTGGGAGGGTCGTCACCCTTGGCCTCTGAAAAAACTTCAGTCATGGCAGAAAAACCATTAACCTTGCAAAATACGAGTAAATATTATGAAATCCTGCATGTATGGACTAACTACTTCAGAAGGCACGTGGAGGCAGTGTGGCCGTTGGATGGCATCATCCAACAGTCGACATTGATCAGAGGAGGTTGAAGGAGACGGGGGGAAGACATTAAATCAGAACCGTCGATCGCACAGAGATCGATGGTAGGGAGCGGAAGCGAAACGGAGAAATGATTTAAAACCTTTGTTTGGAAAAAAATGGTCACAAAATCATGCTCGGGGTTTGAGAGAAACGTGGGCCGTCGGATGAGATCGGCCCACGCGATCAATGGCGGAGGATGGGTGCCAATAAACCTTAGAAAACATGCCTGGTCATCAAACCTTTTAATAAAACCATGTTGTATAATTTTCTCGGGTCTAGATTTGCGGAGTGGACGAGGAATCAAGGTGATGAATTTTGGGCCGTCGATCCGCAAATCAGATCAACGATAGAGATGCCTTTAAGGACTGCATCGTTCCTTGGTTATAGCTCGGGCATCTTCATAGAGTGACTACCGTCCGATGAGCGGCCTCAGATCAGACGGTGCACATCAATATCGCGCCGGGTCCACGTCCGATATTTAACGTGCGATGAGCGGTGATTGTATGAACAGTGCTCAAGGCACGTTTCGGGTAGTGTATGGAATCACTACCGATCGGGAAAAAACCACCCTCCGCTTGAAGGCGGTGCGATGGATACCACGTGGTTTTTGCAACGGCAAGTAGATGGCGAGGACCACTGGGCAATGGATTGCGTGCCGTTGATCTGTGGATCAGATCGACAGTGGAGATCACCTTGAACTTTGGACCGGCGGAAAATTTATAATATAATAAAAGCCAACGGATTTAATATATAACCAAAGGTTTTAAACTTTGGGCGGACATAATTAATATTCAAAATGGCTTGGCGCCCGTTTGCGAGGCCCTTGGGCGCATGGAGAAACATATGACCGAGGGTTAAAAAGGAAGGGCTAATTGTTTGGTCAATTTAGTGTGTCCTAAATTGCTAACATAAATTATCAACCAGGGATTCGTAAGCTGACGAAGTGTGGCGCACTATATGTGCAAGATAACCTATCTCTTACTTTTTGTCGTTTTTGGATTTTTATGAAATTCTAAAAGACAAGTATGGTTATGGATATTCAAGGCAATGATGTTCTTTATAATGATTTACCAACTTGAAACTGAAAAAGGAATTTGAAACATACAATGACAAAACTTGAAAGGAAATGAAAATGTGCCTGAAATGAAAAAGGTGCTTCTAATCTAATAAATCAAAACAGTGAACTAGTGAGCATGAAACCAAACTATTGTTGCTGCTGTCTAAACACAAAAGAAACTATGCTGAAAGAAATCCAAAAGTTGCAATAAAGTAAATCTAAATCAAATTACATCAACTTGTCTTCTGATCCCTCATCATTAGTCCGGCTATGATTTTCGGAAGTAACCATAAACAACTTGAGTAACTGATATCTAACTTGTAGAAAGTAAACTAATATCAAACCACACATTCATAATTCAATCCCTCACCATCAGTCCAGCTGTGGCTTTCGGAGGTAACTGAAGATGTCATACACAATTTAATATTTTTAACTTGCAGAAAGGAAACTAATATCAAACTACACATTTCATAATACAATCCCTCGCCATCAGTCCAGCGGTGGCTTTCGGAGGCAACTGAAGATGTTATGATCAGTTTAATATATCAAAATTTGCAGAAAGGAAACTAATATCAAACTACACATTTCATAATACAATCCCTCACCATCAGTCCAGCTGTGGCTTTCGGAGGTAACTGAAAATGACATGAACAATTTAATATATCTAAATCTAACTACTGAAGCAAATGTGCAAGACTGAAATAAACAAAGCAATACCGGAATTAAACAAAAACTAAGAAAAAATAAATTAATAGCAGAACAATATTGATTCCATGTCATTAGTCAAAAGATATGCAAATGCCCGGGCTGCCATGAAAAATTATGCTAAAAGCTATGATTTCAGAAAGCAATCTAAGTAAAGAAATATGACAAAACAAAATTGAAAGCAACTTATCTAGAAAACATGTAAAAGCCTCCTTGGATAGCAGGGGCCCTCTGCTACCAATTTGGTGAAGTCCTTCAACTCCTTAAAGTTGTAATCAAAACAGCATCAAAGAACTGAATTTCTCTATTAAAAAGAACTCACAAATCTACATCCCATTCCATCTTGAACTTTGTTACAAAAGACTTCTCTACTACTTTTTCCTTACTTCCTCATTACCTATGATAGGAGAAAGCTTCTCCTATTTATACAAAATATGAGGAGACATCTCATTAATGGGAGTCCATAATTCTCTCCCTCCATCTCTAGAGTTACAATCAAAATAGGAAATGATAAGACACATGTCTTTCTATAGTTTTAACACAACTTGAGGAATGAGACACATATCCTCCTAGAGTTTCAATACAACAAGGAAGTGAGACACATATCCTCTTGATCCCATAATCTTCTCCAACCAAATTCGAATTTGGTCTTAGAGTGCCACATAAGGGTCTTCTAGAAGTCTCATTTTGACCTACACATGTCACAAAATTCATAACACATATATAGATATATGAAACTATGTTAATTTTCTAGTTTCTAATCATAAATTCACTTAAAATACATAAAATAAATAACTTTGGAAAACAAGGATCCTAACCCATATATTTATGAAAATGGTTACTTGATGTAGGGTTTTAGGTCAATTGGCTATGAAATAAGAGCTAAATGGTTATGACATAATGGAAATATGTATGAATATGGAGAACACTTTTGAGACTCAACATACCCCCCAACTGAAGTTGTTGCATGTCCTCATGCAACTATTGCAATGATTCATTTGTCCATGAATTGATCTTTTATGAGTTTTGACTCATATAGATTCATTCCAAACTTTGCTTCTTGATATTTTCCTTTTTGGCAAAGTATAATACATTTGATTGCAACATTTTTTTTTCAATGGTTGGTTCTTGTGTGACAACCATTTTTTTTTTTTTTTTTAAGCATTGGTTCTTGTGTAACAATGCTTTATTTTCTTTGTTACATCAAAGTTCATGAAAACATTTAGAATCAATTACTTCATCAATGAATTGATCATTTGCAAGGCATATAATCTTTTGGATCATGTTGCAACAATAGTTGATTGGGAAGTATATGTGGGTGGAAATGAAATGAAAATGTGTGATAGTGTATGACATGTGGATATGAAATGATGTCCTTCCCCCCCCAACTAAAGATATGACAATGTGGAAAAGGGAGTGAGGAATTTTTCCAAAGTTACAATTTTAGCATTCTAATGAATTACATGACTAAAAATTAGAAAACAACATACCTTCACTTACCTTAGATGTGGATGAGTTGTGTATGTGTGGTGGCTGCAAAATTTTGATCATATTCTTCTTCAAGTGGCTGAACAAGAGGAGTCATGGATAAAGAGATAAGATGAATTTTTCTTGCTTCTACTAAAACTTGTTGAATCTGCTCCAAAATGCTGAAAATAATAGTCTTCATGTCTTCAAAACTCATTGGCATAATTCCTACTATGTGAAAAGATGTTCTGATGTCGAACATAGTAGGAAATTGTTGACTTAATGGCCATTAATGGATGCCACTAGTCAACACGAGAACTCTCACCATTGATGACAATGAGAGTCAAGATGCCCAAACACATCTTGCTAGGTACGAATGATTTTGCTGATGTCGAGTCACCTAGAAAATCTGACGAACAAGGGACATTAGTGTATTCCCATTGTTTGTCAGCGTGAGAACTTTCCATTAAGACATGCAAGCCTCAAAGTGTTTTTACAAAGAACTTAAACTCAAAGGACTATGGACTCAATAATTTGCATTGAAGCAGGGCTTATTTGCGGAATGGAAATGACAAGAAATGGAAGATGGCAATGGAGAGTAGAAATAGCAATGAGCAATAAGCATGTGAATGAGCCTCTTGCTTTTATTTGTGGGTTATGAATGGACAAAAGGAAATGGAAAGTGGATGTGAATGTAAATGGAAAATATGAAGTGAAATGAGGTGAATGGTTTATTATGAGGTATGGATGTGATGGAGACAATGGTATCTGAAAGTTTTTCAAGTGTTTGGATCTGATTTTGCATCAGTATATTTCCTCCTCTTTGTTGCTGATCATCCTCTTATGAAACAAATTGGTCTCTTAGAGAGACACCATTCTCTTTTAGTCATTTGTCCTTCCTCCTGAAACCTGCAAAAAAACTAATACTTCTTCTGCAATGGAATGTAAGATTATAAAAGGAGAGAGGTGATCAATCTCTCTAGTTATGATATTTACACACAAAACTAAGAATTTGTATTAATGAAACAAGTCTTCAAAGGAAAAATCAAAAGAATTTATACATGTTTTGGAATTAGTGCCTCAAGTTGAATGTAGCTTCTTTTCAGCAATTTATTTCATTATTTACCATTTCAAACTCTAATGATGGATTTCTCATTGTGTAGATCTTGTTGAAACCTTTCCAATGATACTTAAATCATCAAAATCTGATTTTGTATGAGAAAGTTAGGCTGATTTGAACAATGAGGTTTTTTTAGCTGCTAAAAATCTTGAATAAAAAGTTAGCCATTCATCTTTCATCATCAGTCCAAAATTACTCAATACCTTCAGAAAAGTGAGCAAATAACTTATTCATTTCATTGATTCAATTTTTTTTTTTTTTTGAATTTATGTATTTATTTTTTTAAATGAAATAAAGCATGGATGAAATAATTGTCCTTATGAATATTTTTGAAACAAAGTCATGCCAATGCCTCTTTCATGCAAAATAAAAATAAAAAACTTGAAATTTCTAAAGTCAAATTCCTAACTATGAAGGAGATGAAGGCATAGTCCTTTTTAATTTATACAACTTGCATTTGATGCACATGTGATAATGTGTTTGCTTCAAATGATCCATTTGTCATTCATCATGTGCCATCACACATGAATTATGCCACATTTTCCTTCAAATAAGGAAATCAGTTCCTTGATTATTTCTCAAAACCGTCACTGTTTTCATAATTAAAAAAACATTTTTCTCTCACGCGCACTGCAAATTAGTGCTCCGAAGAACCATGAATTTCTCCCAAATGGCTATGAATTTCAGAAAGTTTTTATTAGATTACCTAATTCACCCCGTTCCCGAAAAAACCCATGTTTTAGTTTTTTCTAATTCGCCCTGGTTTTCTCAGAAAATTCGTTTTAAAATTGGGTATTTTTGACAATTACGCATTTCGTTTTCTGGCAATTACTTGCGGTTTGATTTTTTTTTATTTTGCAGGTTTTGAAGTGTAATGGATTGTATCTCATAGAGAAGTTCAGATTGATCTTCCTCATTCCAATTACTTGAAATGAAATCTACAGTATTCTCTTCATCAACAGTCTGAAATCTTCTCTTCATCAGCAATTTCTTCATATGATACACTTCCATTGTATATCCCTACAATTAAATTTGTAATCTTCTCTTCATCAGCAAATTGCAATCTTCTTCTCATCAACAATTTGCAATCTTTTCCTCATCAACAGTTTCTTCATGTGATATACATTCATTGTGTGCAATTTTTATTTTTTTTAAATGATTTCTAATAACTGTTGTTTGAGGAAAAACGAATATGAAAAAGAGAAGGTTCTTTTTTTTTTTTAAATTGCAGTGCATGGGTCTTTGTGTGGATTGAAGGTCTGCATATATGTGTAAAGCCAAACCAAAGAATAGCCTCATGCGTATGCGTGAGTCTTATTTCCATGTGATTTTTTTTTTTAATTGATTTGTTAATAAAATTATGTATGTTATATTTTCAAAAATTTAAAAATACACATATATATTTCATTAAACAAAACAATGTATTGGAATTTTATTTTATTTTTTAATTGAATCAATTGAAATGATGAAGTTTATTTTGTCTCCCCCCTTTTTTTTCTTTTTTTTCACATAACAATTCTTTTTCTGATCCTCCAGATCACACAAAGTGCAGGAGGAGAGCATACTCAAGAATTATTAAATTTTTATTTTTTTTACATAACAATTCTTTTTCTGATCCTCCAGATCACACAAAGTGCAGGAGAAGAGCATACTCAAGAATTATTAATTTTTTTTAGATGTAAGAAATAAGGCTACCTAGTTACACTTCCCCGGCAACGGCGCCAAAATGTTTGGTCAATTTAGTGTGTCCTAAATTTCTAACATAAATTATCAACCAGGGATTCATAAGCTGACGAAGTGTGGCGCACTATATGTGCAAGATAACCTATCTCTTACTTTTTATCGTTTTTGGATTTTTATGAAATTCTAAAAGACAAGTATGGTTATGGATATTCAAGGCAATGATGTTCTTTATAATAATTTACCAACTTGAAACTGAAAAAGGAATTTGAAACATACAATGACAAAACTTGAAAGGAAATGAAAATGTGCTACTGAAATGAAAAAGGTGCTGCTAATCTAATAAATCAAAACAGTGAACTAGTGAGCATGAAACCAAACTATTCTTGTTGTTGTCTAAACACAAAAGAAACTATGCTGAAAGAAATCCAAAAGTTGCAATAAAGTAAATCTAAATCAAATTACATCAACTTGTCTTCTGATCCCTCATCATTAGTCCAGCTATGATTTTCGGAAGCAACCATAAACAACTTGAGTAACTGATATCTAACTTGCAGAAAGTAAACAAATATCAAACCACACATTCATAATTCAATCCCTCACCATCAGTCTAGCTGTGGCTTTCGGAGGTAACTGAAGATGTCATGCACAATTTAATATTTCTAACTTGCAGAAAGGATACTAATATCAAACTACACATTTCATAATACAATCCCTCACCATCAGTCCAGTTGTGGCTTTCGGAGGCAACTGAAGATGTTATGAGCAGTTTAATATATCTAAATTTGCAGAAAGGAAACTAATATCAAACTACACATTTCATAATACAATCCCTCACCATCAGTCCAACTGTGGCTTTCGGAGGTAACTGAAAATGACATGAGCAATTTAATATATCTAAATCTTACTACTGAAACAAATGTGCAAGACTGAAATAAACAAAGCAGTACTGGAATTAAACAAAAAAACTAAGAAAAATAAATTAGCAGCAGAACAATATTGATTCCATGTCATTAGTCGAAAGATATGCAAATGCCCGGGCTGCCATGAAAAATTATGCTAAAAGCTATGATTTCAAAAAGCAATTTAAGTAAGGAAATATGACAAAACAGAATTGAAAGCAACTTATCTAGAAAACATGTAAAAGCCTCCTTGGATAGCAGGGGCCCTCTGCTACCAATTTGGTGAAGTCCTTCAGCTCCTTAAAAGTTGTAATCAAAACAGCATCAAAGAACTGAATTTCTCTATTAAAAAGAACTCACAAATCTACATCCCATTCCATCTTGAACTTTGTTACAAAAGACTTCTCTACTACTTTTTCCTTACTTCCTCATTACCTATGATAGGAGAAAGCTTCTCCTATTTATACAAAATATGAGGAGACATCTCATTAATGGGAGTCCATAATTCTCTCCCTCCATCTCTAGAGTTACAATCAAAATAGGAAATGATAAGACACATGTCTTTCTAGAGTTTTAACACAACTTGAGAAATGAGACACATATCCTCCTAGAGTTTCAATACAACAAGGAAGTGAGACACATATCCTCTTGATCCCATAATCTTCTCCAACCAAATTCTAATTTGGTCTTAGAGTGCCACATAAAGGTCTTCTAGAAGTCTCCTTTTGACCTACACATGTCACAAAACTCATAACACATATATAGATATATAAAACTATGTTAATTTTCTAGTTTCTAATCATAAATTCACTTAAAATACATAAAATAAATAACTTTGGAAAACAAGGATCCTAACCCATATATTTATGAAAATGGTTACTTGATGTAGGGTTTTAGGTCAAATGGCTATGAAATAAGAGCTAAATGGTTATGACATAATGGAAATATGTATGAATATGGAGAACACTTTTGAGACTCAACACTAATCACAATTGGGCAACGCGATAAGCGCTTGGAAGGCTGGCACTTGGTTCCAGCACCAGGGCATATGCAAGGGAGGGCTAAAGACTTAGCCCAAGGGAGCTTAATTCCATAATATGAAAATGTGTTCTTTAGGCATTTTTCAATGATTTTCAAAGGAGTTGGTGGATTTCGATAAGGCTAAGAAAGGGTCTCAGAACCTTATCAAAGGGATTTTGATGAAGGGGAAAGGGGAAAAACATGAAAATGAGGGATTTTATGGAAAAAGAAAGCAAAGATGAGGTTAGTTTTCGAAGAAGGCAGAAAGAGGAAAATGGTGCTTGCAGCAGTTTTTCTTCATGTAATGAAAGCAAAATTTCTGAGTTGAAAAGGGGAAAAGTGGTGATGATTATCCAAAGGATAGGATATTATCAAAATACTTTAATCAACAACAATTTTAGCAATGAAATTTTTTCTTGAAGGTTATCCAACATCATTTAGCCACCACCTGATATGACAGAATTTATGGTTGGCTAACAGTGGCTCCACTTGGGGATGGTGCCTTTTTGAAGGCATCAAGAATTTCAGACTTGCATTCTCTGGGAGGCTGATCAGTTGCCTCATCCATTGGGTTGCCTTCCTTTATTTGGATGATCTTATTTTTCTATGAAACATATTAGCATTCATGGATTAATAATGGAACTTCATCAATATAACTTGTCTACCTACCCAATCCTATTGATCTAACATTTTTTCTTCTTTAGAGTGCACTTAGATTGGAAAAATCTTTCACAACATTTTTTTTTTTTTTTTTTTTGAAAGCAGGAAATCTAATCTATTTCTACTTGTTATTTCTCCATGGACTCAGATTAAACAGTTGAGCCCATATGATTCTCTACCTAATCTACTGTCTGTTAGGATTAAACTGTCCAACAGACTTTATTGTCTAAATTCTACAACAGAAATTTAAAAAAAGTCAAGTCAACATTAAGTTGTTTGACTTGTTGTGATCTATGGCGTAAAAACAAGCTACACATAGACATTTATTTTGCAGAAAAATTAAAGCAAAAATGGAAGGTTTGAGATCTGAGATTTTAAAACATTTCCTTCCTCTTTTCTACAGCTCTATTTTGACCCTTACTTGAGTTGTCTTTCCTTTGCTAATTGGTTCAGATTTTTAGCTAATTATAACCAAAATTACCTCTTCTTTGACTCAGGATTTGAAACAGATTTGAGTCACTCTCTTTGCTTGTAATATTTAGGTTCAGATTTTGAACATATTTGAACCTTTAATTTCTATCCTAAACTATCTACTGATAAGCCAAGATTAAACAGTTTGGCAAATCGAATTCACTATCCTATCAGCAGAAAATTTAAAGCTAATTAGTCAAGATTAAACTGTTTGACTAACTAGAAGTGTGTTTTTTAGGAGTGGCATTTAAGCTTGCACACTTTCAGATTTGTTTCTCTTTTCGGTATGGGGCTATACCTTTATTGTTTTTTACAATCTGCCCTCTTTTCTTTCTTTCTCTGTTTTTGTATTTTTGATTTTCATAACTTTGAATGCAATGTTCAGACTATGATATTTACAATGAAAAAATAGAATGCTTTGAAACTTATGATTCTTGGCAGAAGTAATGCTTGAGCATTCTACCATTGACAGGACCTCCATATAGATCTTCTCCATCCAATTCTTTCAGGAAAAATGCATTGTGACCCCTTTCAGCATGAACAATATAAGGACCTTTCCACAAGTTCTCAAACTTGCCATGTTTTCCCTTCTCTTCTCTCCTTGAATCCCACTTAAGAACAACATTTCCAACTTGGAAAGTGTTTGCCTTAGTCCTCTTGTCAAATAGCTTCTTCATATTTGCTTGGACTAATTGTGCTCTTTCATAGACTTCCTCTCTGGTCTGTTGTAAATGGATTGTTTGGTTGATTCTTCTCTGCATATCATTCTCTTCAATCTACACTTCTTGAAGGAGTTTCATAACTGGAACTCCTAATGAGGTGGGAAAAACTACGTCCATAGAAAATCTGAAAGGGGGACATGTTTATTGATTTCTTTGTAGTTAACCTATCAGCCCATAAGGCATGAACCAATTTACTGTGCCATGATTTTTTATTCTATTCCAACAGTTTTTTAATGATATTGATGAGGCTCTTGTTGGAATATTCGGCTAATCCATTTCCTTGGGGATAGTAAGCAGTGGAATGGCCCAAGGTTATGTGGTATTTGTAACAGAAATCAACCATCTTCTTAGATTTAAAAGCAGCAGCATTGTCTGTTATGATTTTTATGGGACAACCAAATCTGGATAGGATATTTGTTTCAAGGAACTTGATAATGACAGAGTCATTAGCATTTTTGGAAGGTATAGCTTCTATCCACTTGGTAAATAAGTCAGTGGCTGTGAGGATCCACTTATGTTGAGCTGAGGAGGATGGATGGATTTCCCCAATGAAGTCTAAACCCCATTGTTGAAAAGGTGCCTCAACTCTGATAGGATGTAAGGGTAAGGGAAGAAGTTTTCTTTTGCCATAAAAAATTTGACACTTATGGCAAGACATGACCAACTTTTGAGTGTCTGGGAAAAGGGTAGGCCAATAGTAACCAGATCTATGAATTTTGTTTGTTGTGGCCTTCCAGTAGAGGTGACCTCCACATTCTCCATCATGCAACTCATGCATGATTTTCCCTGCATCATCTTCAAGTAAACATTTAAGAAAAATTCCAACAACATTTTTCCAATATAATATCCCATCCAAGATACAAAAAATCAAAGCCTTTTGTTTCAAAAATCTAGCTTTAGTTTTGGACAAAGAAGGAGGGGAATTTAAATATAAAAGCACATAAATAATGTCAGCATACCAAGGAGAATTTAGAAATGTTTATTCAATAAAAGTAGCAGTGGATTCTTCTCTTTCTTCCAACACATCTACCATGTTGATGTCTAGTGCTTGGAAGTTAGGCTCAGCCATAAGTTTTGCTAACCCCTACCCTTTAACTAGTGTGGTGGGCCTGATTTCTAAGTCATATTCAAGAATAGTTGCAATCCATTTTCCCCTTTTACCATCAGGGTCTTGACTTAGAATGTCCCTGACAACAGTATGTGGAACAAAAGCAATTATGTGAGAGTGTAAAATATAGACCCTAAAGTCTTTCAATGCTTTCACTAATGCTAAGGATTGCTTCTCCATGATGTTATATTTGACAGGAACATTTATTAAGGCCCTACTAAAGAAATGTATTGGTTGTTCTTGCCCCAAGTCATTCTTTTGAAGTAATAATGCAGCTATGGTATGCTCAGATGCAAAATAAAATATATAAAAGTCTTTGGTGAAATCTGGACTAATCAAGATTGGTGTTTGAGTAAGAGCTTGTTTGACCAGTTCGAATGATTGTTTAGCTGGTAAAGTCCATTTTACACCTACATATTTCTTAAGCATGTTTGTAATGTTTTTTAATAGCTCAGCAAGGTTGGGGATGAACCTCCTCAGAAAATTAATCTTTCCAATGAAAGATTGTAATTCTTTGAGGCTTCTAGGATGGTTGATTTGCAATATGCCATCTATCCTTGTAGGGTCGATTTTCATTCCCTCTTCCGAAATTATATGGCCAAGAAGTTTACCTTCTTGGAGACCAAAGAGTGTCTTCTTGTGATTCAATGACAACCCAAATTTCCTACACTTCTCAAAAACTTTTCTTAAGTGAATCAAATGTTCCTCATCATTTTTTGAGAAAATGGTTATGTCATCAAGGTAAATGATTATGAAATAGCCAATACCTTCAAAGAAGGCTATGTCCATGGCCCTTTGGAAGGTGGCCCCTGCATTCATCAATCCTAAAGGAATTTTGACATACATAAAGGTGCCCCAAGGTGTGGTAAAAGCAATTTTTATTTGATCACTTGGGAGTGCTAACACATGGTTGTAACCTGAGAACCCATCTAAGAGGGATATTCTTTTAGACCCAACTACCCTTCGGAGTACATGGTCCATCTTGGGTAAGGGGTAGTTGTCTTTTAAAGAGGCTCTGTTTAAATTTCTGAAATCAATACAGAGCTCGATTTCCCCTGTTTTATTTCTAACAGAAACGAATTTTGATACCCACTCAGAATATCTAATTGGTAAAATGATCCCAGCAGCATGCATCTTTTCAATTTATGCCTTAACTAAAGGGAGTAAAAGAGGGTTTATTCTCCTTATTTTTTTTTTTAAATGCTTTTGATTTTCCTTCAAAGGAATTTTATGTTGGATGATGCTGGTATCGTATGATTTTAGGTCTTTGTATCCCCAAGCAAAAACATCTTTAAACTCTTTGAAAAACTCTATGTACTACAGTTTTATGTGAGCTGGGAGAGTGCTGGACAGCTTGATCATCTTGGGTTCTGCTAGACTGCCTATGTTATGCTCTTCTTTGTTTGTTTCCACAGGCTCTATTCTCGGTTCTTTGGCTACATCGTTAAAATCAAAAGGGTGTTCTAAAGGTGCTAGACCTCTTGGAATTTTATCATTTTTGCATTGTAAAACTTCCAAGTCTTCTTGGTCTGTGCTTTCAGTTATCTTTGCTTCAAAAGGATTTTCATAATGATTTATATCAGCAGTATATGTCATTTCAGCTTTTGGGATTTGTTCAATATAAAAACAATTTTCTTTATGGCTGGTTTCTGATATTGGTATGCTGAAATCATTTTCTGATTTCAAGAAATCATCTATGTGTTTGTTAGAGTCAAACACTTGCCAGTGATCTTCATTATCAGGCACATCGGGCCTTTGTTTTACCTTTACACAAAATTGTTCATTTATTTCAAGTATTTGGCAATTGCTGGCATTGAAAGCGAGTTCATTTTCTAGATGATTTAGTGCTCTTGGAATGAAAATAAGTTCATACTTTTCAAAGGTTTTCAATATATCAAGGGCATCGTTTCGATAGTCCCTAAGCCTTGGATTTCTAGCTGAGCATTCTCCTTTAATTTTTCTTATGATAATTTCATAATATCCTAAGATTGATATCCTCTGGGCTTCTAACTGTTTAAGCAATTGTAAGCCTAGGAGAAGTGCTTCATACTCAGCAATATTTTTAGTGCATGGGAAATCTAATTTATATGAAAAAATCTGATTCGTATTTTGAATCCAAACACCTTCCCCTGCGCTTTTTTTATTATAGGATCCATCAAAGTTTATAGTCCACGGTATGTTTGCCTCATTTTCATTTTCTTGTTGCTGTTGATCGTCAATGTTTTGAATTTGATTGGAGGGAAGACTTGATTGGTCTGATGAACTGATTGGGTATACGTTTTCCTTATCTTGCTGAGTGATTTCATCTTCGTTACATAAGATAAAGGAATCTAAAATTGATTGAATAGAATAGATTGGAGATTTGTTTTCTTTGTCTATGTTTCTCACCATGTACTTCATGTGAGATTCCCTGTATAGTCTTCTGTTTTGTTTAAAAACAAGGATGGTGGCATAAGACATGTCCATTTGAAGGCTTCCCTAAAGTTTGGCTCCCCATGATCTCGATAAGAGCATGCCATACTTAGGGGTAATTTCAGCTACAACTATGTCCATGACTAAACTCTTAGCAGGGATTTGGGATAAGTTAACACTCAAATATTTGATCAACCCAAACACTTGACTTTGCTTGAGCCAAAGGAATACAGATCTTTGTATGGTTTAGTAATTTCTAAGCCTAAGCTTTCCATCACTACCTTGGGCATTAGATTGTGTGAAGCTCCTGAGTCTAACATGGCATTGTGTAAAATTTTCTCATGTATGTTCAAGCTAACATAGAAGGGAAGGACAGCTCCTTCTTGGTATTTTCCTTCAACTTTTGGACCAAACAACAACTCAGGTTTGTCATCCATCAAGTTTAAGGTGTCAGTATCACTTCCTAGGTTCAAAGCTTTCAAAACTTGGTTTTTGTACATTTCCTGGGTTACTAGTTCAGCTAGAGGAATGGTAATTTTTATCTTAGCAATTTCTCCCTCAAGGCTGAAAGGAATAATTGAATTGTTCATATTTCCATCTGGCTTTTCAATTGAATTCTTTTCAGCACTTTTAATGTGCTAAACCTGGTTTGGACTGGTAATTGGGACAGTTTTATTAGGACCACTAGCTGAAGTGCTAGGGGTACTCTCTTCAACATCTTGCTGGACACTTTTGTCTCTGTTCATGTCTAGTTTCTTGGTCAAAATGTTGGTTTTCTCTGCTATATTTTTGGGCTGAGTTTCTGTGTTTTTATCCTTTAAACTATCTATATTGTTAAGAAATTACCGGAGAACATAAATAATTACCGCAGGAATAAATAAATAATTTTAACGAGAGAAATAAACACAAAGAATCCAGCAACAAATCACATAAACATAAACACAATGTTTAACCGGGAAAACCCCAAATCCGGGGAAAAACCAATCCTAATGAAATTTCATTAGCCTTGGCCAAAACCCTGGCCAATCCAGCCAAGTGAGCCTTCACCGCTCACCTCCAGGCATACATTACAATGAAGTCTTCCCAGCCTTTTATAGGCTCCATTACATGCAATACCATGGGCCAAAACCATGGGTGCACAAAACCATGTGCCCAAAAACCACTACTATTTACCCTAGTCAACATTGACTCTACCCCGAGTCATGTTTACCTAACAATTCCCCCCTTAAACTTGACTTGGGGATTATTGACTAAATCCAGCCAAACCTGCTAAATGAGACAACCCCACTCACTTTAGCTCTTCCCCCCTCAAATTTTTACCCAGATTAATTGTTAACTTGAAATCCCCCTTATCACCTAGGTCTAACCCAGACTTTACCAATGATTACCCAGGGGCACGCATGCCATACCAGGTCTTACAGCAGTATGCCCATTTACATGTAATAAAATTAACTCCATTATAATAATAATATTTTTTTTGTTTCATTGTTGCTCTCTTTGTAGATATGACATCAATGTCCATAAAAATAACCCATGTACCAGATTACATGGGTCACCAGCCTCTATAACCACCAATCCTCTAGGAATTCTCTTCATATACATGGTTCATCAATTAATTAATCCATGTGCAAACATCCTCTCATCTCTAAATTTCTCGAACCAACTTCTTATCACTGCTAGTCGTCAGATCTGAGCTGTGGCAGCACCATTGTTCTCTTTATCCATTGAGAAAACCTCCATGGAATTCCCCATGGAATCAATCAATTGGATATTTCCTATTTCCTAGAAACACCATGCTCCGTATGGCCAGATCTACAAAAGGCTGCATTGATTTCTCCATTCACGGGCCAATAAAACCCTTGGCTGTAAAAGCATCCCTTTGAAGCCAAATATGGCTCTGATACCAATTGTTAAGAATTTACCGGAGAACATAAATAATTACCGCAGTAATAAATAAATAATTTTACTAAGAGAAATAAACACAAAGAATCCAGCAACAAATCACATAAACATAAACACAATGTTTAACCGGGAAAACCCCAAATCCGGGGAAAAACCCATCCTAATGAAATTTCATTAGCCTTGGCCAAAACCCTGGCCAATCCAGCCAAGTGAGCCTTCACCGCTCACCTCCAGGCATACATTACAATAAGTCTTTGACCTTTTATAGGCTCGGCCACATACTGTACGTGTGGGCAAAACCATGGGTACTTTAGCTCTCACACAAAACCCTCTTTGACACCCTAGTCAACATTGACTCTGCAGGTCATATTTATATATTCCCCGTGCTCCTAAGATCATATTGTCTGTCCACCTCCATGATTGCATTTTCAAACCCCAATCTATAGTCATCAGAATCTTCATAGGTGTTTGTACTATGATCAGAGAAGAAACCTTGTTATTATTTAGTGAGGAAAATATCATCCCCATTGTCTGAACCAACCAAGTTTACATGATATTCTCCCAACCTTTCCAATTCCCTATCTTCCTCATATTGATCTACATAGTTCTGTTGGAAGGGAGCTCTAATTTGCTAGTCATTATCTCTTTGCCCACCTGGATTGTTTTCTCTCCTAAAATTTTGATTTAGGTTTATGTTTTGGGAGTTGTTCTGATTGTCTCTTGGCTGTGTTCTCTCGAGTATCCTCATCCTTTTCATCATCTCTTCCAACATATTTTCCATTTTTTAGCTAGATGTGGAGGGTGTAGTGTCATCTTTATAAGTTACCCTCTTTTCCAATCTCATCCTGGCTCTTTTTTCAATTAAGTTTCCTTCCACACTCACCTCTCCCTTCTGCATGTCTTCTAGGTTTTCATAATCTCTTTCCCTCAGTTGATAGGCCATATCAACATTGAAACCTTCAGGATATTTCACTAATACCATGCCTTGGGGAGGTTTCATGTGGGGTGGAAGTGCATCGTAGATGTTGTTAAACCTGGTGGAGTAAGCAAAGACGCTTTCTCCCTGATTTATTTTAAGGCTCTTATACTCTACTAGTATTTGGAGAGGGTTACTTTTGACTTCCCACTTGTTAACGAATGCTTGATGTAATGAAGGAAGATCATGGATGCTTTTAGGAGTTAAGCCTTTAAACCACTTCTTTACTTCTCCTCCTAAACTCTGAGTGAAGATTCTCATTTTAACGGTCTCATCATCTATTTCCATGTAATCAAATGCATCTCCTATTTCAACTACATGTTGTTGAGCTGTCGCGGATCCCTTTCCAGTGAAATGGGGAACCTTAGATTGATATTCATTTGGTAAGGGAACCAAAGGTTGTGGTAGCACTAATGGGGCATACCAGGCTACCATGGCAGTGTTTTGAACAGTGGTAGTATGAATCGGAGTGGTAGAAATACTTGGGCCAGCAAACTGATTTTGAGCAGACTTGTTATAGAAAAGACTAAAGTGATGAAGAAGCTGGGAATCAGGAGGAGTGGAAGGTGAGGCTTCTCTACTGAAGCTTTGTTGCAAATCTGCAATATCAAGGTCAGTTTGGTTTAAGTCATCTTGAGATCTGGTTCTAAATATGTGCTTTGTATGATGTAAATCAAAGTGTGAATCCTCTAAGACAATAAGGTTTTCAGGGACAGAATTTGTTCTTAAGAGGCTCCTATTAGCAGCTGATTTTCCAGAGTTATAAGTCTACCACAAAATTCTCTCCGGATTGTTAGCGATTAAAGGAGGATTTGGGTCTGGATGGGATCTAGTGTTGATCCTATGTGAAGCCAGACTGTTTTTCAAAAATGAGAGAGGAGGGGGTTTTTAGGGACTGTTTTTGGAAGCTTCACCTCTCAGGATGTTTTGTCTAGTATGGGACTAGACTTCTAAACTTCTTCAAGGCTGGTTAACACAGTCCTAAAGAGATTTGGGAACCTAGATGAGTAATATGCCTACTGGGGCTAGTGGAGTTGCCAGGTGGAAATTTTAGCTTTTATGAAGGTAAGATATTGGATGGTTCCACCACCATGTTTATTATGAAGCCAAACTGAAATGTTTTGGGTTTTTCTGAGTTATTTCGGTCTTACCGGTTATGAGAGTGTCCTAAATCTGATTTAACACTTAGCTAGGGTGTAAAACATACAGAGTTCACTCTTATGGCTTGGTAACTGAAAACTTCAAGGTTTGATAAGGTTTAATGAGAATCATAAGGGTTACTTAGTTTGTCACTGATTCAATTAAGTCCTATCATGATTACCATTTGTTGGGTAGTTCTTGAAGAAGGTTACTTATGTTATACTTGGACAGTGATTTTTTAATTTTGAAGACTTTATTCGGTGTCCCACCGTGATCACCATTATGTTGGTGTCCCATGTTTTGATAGTTTGGAAAATCAAAAGACAAGGTAACATCAGAACCAATCTTTAGAGTTACAGGATCTATTCCTCCTGTTCTCAAAGAGGGATCTCTCAAATGTTTGTTTGCAAAGGTTTATCTTGTGTGCTTTGAGTATTGGTTTTAGACTAGTTACTAAGTGTAGGTGTTTGTTTGTTTGTTTGGTTGAATTGATACAACAGAACATGAAAGGTCTAGGAAAGATATATAGACTGGAGAAACATCTGGTCCACTGGGAAATGGAGTCAAGAAGAGGTCATAACATACTCATCAATGGATATGGGATATTAGAGGGAAAATCTAACTTGGCCACAGGATCCTTTGGTTTTTGGAGTGAGATGGACATCAATGATTTGGAAAGAAAAGTTTAATTCTCAACAAAGGGAATTTGAAAACACAATTTGAACAATAAAGAGATTTTTGATAGACAGGTCTAACCATGAATTCTACAAATCACACCTTTAAGCAAACAATTATTTCAAAACAACTTTTAAAACAAAATCTAAGATTCGGGGAATGCCCTATTTCCTCAAAGATTTTATTTCAAATGATTTAGAAAACATAAAATATTCACTGATAACTGCATTCATAGAAGATGGAACACCTAACACATCTATGATTACAACTATAAATACCTTTGAGACAACTGTTTAAGTAAGGACAAAGGGAAAGATCATAATAGACCTCCTTGACTCACTGTAAACAGAAAACTACAAAGGGAGACTTCAATAACAGTTTTAAAGTGGCAGCAGACAAGCAGGGAGAACCATAAATCATGCTGAAACCAAATATTCAAACTATTAAGTAAATAAACAAGCATGAAGACCAAAGAGAGAGATTAAAGACTCTAAAATACTTCAGTAGGATAAAACATAAAACAGTTAAGGATGAACAGGTCTAAGGTGCTTCCAAGAGTAATTTCTTAGACTAAAACTTTCAACCTACTGTAGTAAGAAATTGTGGAACATAATGAAATAGGGGAAAACATTAAAGAGTTCAGAATACTTCACCAACAATCAAGCTCATGGATCCAATGATAGAGCCTTCACAGTAATAAGCATGCAACAACATCATCAGGGCATCCAAGAGTTCAATTTCTTCTTCAACTTCAATAGACTATGTATTATTTCAGAGAGTTCCAATATTACAACCAGTTATCAACCAACAACCAACCAACCCCTCACTCATCTTCTTCGGAAGTATATATAGAAGAATGAGGAGGTGAGATCTGATAAAATATCTCTAAAACCAATTAATACAAACTTAAATGGCTTCTTGGCCTTTGGGGGCTCAATGAAGCAACTTACATAGGTGTCCTCTGTATAAAATCATTTACATTAACTATTAGGTTTGCTGGAAAGAATTTGTTGACTTCAAGGCTTCTCGTCAACCTTGTAATAACTTCTGCTGATAGCTACAATAAGTTCCTTTGGTTGAAATAACTGTTCAGCTATATTGATGCAAAATATCTCCTGTTTTGGTAATAACTTCAACCTTCTTTGATTGCTTTGAGGCTGTAGGTGGCTCTGCGGCGTCTGGAAGTTTTAATTAGCTCCTGAGGTGACAGTGGAGGTCTCTTTTCCTATAAAACAGTCATGGTTTTCTTTTAAACTATGGTTTAGGCTTCTGATAATCCATTTTTAGCCGTAATCCCCATAGATTTGTCTTCAATTTTCTGTCCTGATAAATTTTATCTTCGGCACTGATACTTCTCTGACAGTGCTTGATTCACTGTGTTTTTTGCTGGTGTGCAGGGTTGCACAGGGATGATATGGTATCTGTTAGCCCCCTATAAATTTCTTGACAAGCAAGCAGGGGGGCTAAATTATTTTTGCGCCTTCAAGGAATGCATCTCCCCTGAAGACACATCATCCTTGAAAGCCTCTTCATGCCCTCTAGCCTGTGTTTTATTTCCACTACTGTATCCATCCAAAGGGTCTCACTGATTTCAAAAAATTGTGCTCCAAAAGGCCTACATTTGACCCTTGTATCCCTGCAAAACACCCCATTTTAACCATTTTTCCCCCTTGTCAAATTTCCCCCAGTCTTCCTAAATCCTCCCAAAATCCCCCTTAAACCTTTTAAGCCACTTTTTCCCCCTCTCAAAGGCCGTAAACACCCTTATTACCTCTATCGTTACCTTTCCCTTTCCTTGGTTTTCATTGAAAATGGCCCAAAAACCCATTTTCCACATTATGTGGGCTTTGCACCTTTTGGCCCTAGCCCTTCACCCTTTTCCTCCACGTGACCCGGAGCCAAGACCAGGTGCCAAGGTGGAAGGTGCTTATCGCAGATCTATATCGGGTGCATTATCAACCATCCGATCAACCCGCCGATCCGACGATCCGTTTTTCACCCCCCGGTGGTTCCCACACCCGAGTACTGTGCAAAACCGTCGGTTTATATCGCACCGTGTTTGGAGGTTGAGCGATTTTTCCCCATTTCATAGTGATTGCATTTATCGAATGCCGCATGTCCAGAGCACTGTTCTAAAACCACCCCCCCCCCATTACGCGTTAAGGTTCATCGTTTTCCTAAGCGCGATATCGCTATACACCATCCGATCTACAATCGTCCATCCAACGGTCATCGTGCCGCGAAGACGTGCGGGAGTTAAACCAATGCAACTGTAACCCTGGCCCACTGTCCATTGCCCTCCACTATGTTTTCAGCCATCGATCTCCTCCTGAGATCAGACGGTCTAGATTTAACACGCGCCCGCCATTGACCGGGTCCCGCCACGTCGCCCATTCCACGTGTTTAATCACATTTTCCGCCCGTCCATTCATATATTCCATTCATAGGTGAAAGTTTAATGCTTTACGTTAAATTATCTGTCTCGACTTCTTCCCATCCATCTCCCACTGATTCATGTTTTTCCTCCATAGTAACCATTGTATTCATCGTCTACATCCATGCCGTGTTGCCATTTTTGCAGTCAGCCACACCACCCTCCCCATGCATGTTTTTCTTAACATAGTTTCATCTTTTGCAGGCTTTCGGATAGCAATGAGCCACCATGATTCACAGTCCATGTCACAGTGACAAAGAATGCAGGAAAGGACCATTTTTTAGGGATTGAAAATGTGGAGAAAACCTGGGAAGGAGCCATGACAGGATGCGCATTCAAAGAACAGGGTTAAACTCTGTCAAATATTTTAGAACCATCAAGGTGCAGATTTCTTCGGTAGAGGCAGGTTTGAAGCGGCAAAGGATATCAGTGAGGAAATTAAAATTCTAAGGCACATTGTTGAGGATCTTAAGCCTTAATCCAGTGCTCAAAGGGAAAAGTACCAGAACAAAAGACATCATGGAAGGCTCAGTGCGTAGAAAGAAATACAATCAGGGTTTCACATCAGCAGATTGTTCTTTCCATAGAGGACGAAGTGCCCATGTTGTCCCCATTCTATTCCGTATTCCTAAGAAAATTCCAGCCCTGAAAACAGTCCTATGCTATCAAAACCATTTGCTACACAGTATGGCATACCCTAGCATCATTATCCTACCTTTTTGTTTAGTTCACCAGAAATACTACAGAATGTTGCATCAGAGTACATCATAGACATACCTGGAGTAAATGGAAGCCTTACGAAGACCACTCTTTCATCCAAAGAGTACTAGAGATAAATTCTCAGAACTTAAAATAGAATGAGGCCTTGGCTCTCTTCCTCTTTCTGATTTTTAATGCTTCATTTAGTTTTTCACCTACCTCCTCTGCTCTCTTCAGCTATAAAATTCATGAAGGAGCTCATTGTAAATGTTGTTGATTAGTTATCAGAGAATTGCAAGCTATTTATTTTGAGACATAGTCTCTGTGTAAAGTTGTAAGATAGGCGGAGGAAGATGTTTTCAGACTAAATATCCAGCTATTGGTAATGTCGTACTTGACTGGTGTTGCTCTTTAATATGACAAGCACATTTCTTTGGATCCTGATCTAAAGCAGTGGTGATGTTTTTCTATCTCTGTGTCTGTTTTTAACTTGTAGTTCATTTCATTTCATTTCTACTAGCTTGCATCAAAAATCTGGCATAGGATTTACCCTTGTTAGGTACCCTATGTTTCTTCTCTCCTTGCCTTCAATGTTTTCTACTAGATGTGTTATCTAAGGGTTGACTTCTATTAATTTAACCAGTGTAGTGGATGTCATTGCCTGCTAGATGATGTATGAATTAATTAATCAGTTCTTAGATGTTCTTGTTAGGATTTAATTGAATGAATTGGGAACACTGGGAGGTCCAGAACTCTGTCTCTACCTCACTGGGATCCCTTTCAATGAATTGAACCTTTCTAAGATCCATCAGGCTGGAGGCCGAAGCATTGAGAGTTCAAAGTCTCTCTCTGATCTCAGGTCTTTAACTTTGTGTTTTAAACATTTAATGTTTCTTGTCTGAAGAGTTAGCTTTTGGATTTTATATCACAGGTGTCCAATGGCATGCCATGTCCCTGGATCTGATTTCTAAGGGTCACCTCGGAGGTTTCCTTGCTTTCACCCGCTCTCTTACCATTTCATATCACACAATCATCTTTAAGATCCAATGCTTTAGATGACTAGCCCAACTGAAAGCCTGCACATTGAATAGCAAGTAAACCATTTCCTGACTCCATTGCCCAATGGTCTCGAATGTTTCCCTGGAATATCTCTCCTTTGCCTAAAATCCTCTTTGCTCACCCTTGTCTTATATTGAACCCTTCTTTCCTGATTCCTAACAACCAAACAAACAATCAAACAAACAAACCCTGAGCCTTATAACTAGCCTAATATCTTAACATTTGAACTTCAAAGACATATACCTTTGACCATCATAGAGAGATCCCTCTCTGGACCCAGGAGGGCTAGATCCTGAGGTCTGAAAGTGGTTCTGATGTTGTCTCATCTTTTGGTCTTGCCAATCTGGCCAAAACATGGGAACCCAAACATAATGGCGACTCCGCTGGGGAAAATCTAAGAGCCTATAACTGATAACATTTGTCTGTCTCCCATTGTTGTCACCAACATAATGGCGACTCCACTGGGGACATTCTAAGTATTTCTCACCTTACTACATCATAAGAACCTCAGAAACCTATAATCTCTGGTTAGGTTGGAAGTTAAACATTCCTATTCACAGATCAACCTCTACACCATTTGTTGTGTTCCCCCACACTCTTAGACAGAGTCTGGAAAGGGCCAGGTAGCCTAATATCTTGACACTGAGCTTCAAAGACATCAAACCTTTGCTGATATTGAGAGATCCCTCTCTAGACCCAGGAGGGCTAGATCTTGAGGTCTGAAAGTGGTTCTGATGTTGTCTCATCTTTTGGTCTTGCCAATCTGGCCAAACCATGTGAACCCCAACAACATCAATGCCTGAGGAAACACCGATGAAATGTGAATTTTAAATCCTGTGAAGGATTTTCTTTGTTGAATCAAAGGCGGGAGGATCGTCACCCTTTGCCTCTGAAAAAAATTCAGTCATGGCGGAAAAACCATTAACCCTGCAAAATACGAGTAAATATTATGAAATCATGCATGTATGGACTAACTACTTCAGAAGGCACATGGAGGGAGCATGGCCGTTGGATGGAATCATCTAATGGTCGATATTGATCAGAGGAGGTTGAAGGAGACAGGCGGAAGACATTAAATCAGAATTGTTGATCACACAGAGATCGACGGTCGAGAGCGGAAGTGAAAAGTCAAAGAGAAACAAAGAAATTATTTAAAACCTTTGTTTTGACAAAAATGGCCACAAAATCATGCTCGGGGTTCAGGAGAAACGTGGGCCGTCGGATGAGATCGGCCCACGCGATCAACGGCAGAGGACGGGTGCCAATAAACCTTAGAAAACATGCCCGGTCATCAAACCTTTTAATAAAACCATGCTGTATTAATTTTCCCGGGTCCAGATTTGCTGACTGGACAAGGAATCAGGGTGATGAATTTTGGGCCGTCGATTTGCAGATCAGATCGACGGCAGAGATGCCTTTAAGGAGCACGTCGTTCCTTGGTTATAGCATGGGCATCTTCGTAGAGCGACTACCGTCCGATGAGCGGCCTCAGATCGGACGACGCACATCAATATCGCGCCAGGTCCACATCTGATATTTAACGTGCGATGAGCGGCGGTTTTATGAACAGTGCTCAAGACACGTGTCGGGCGGTGTATGGAATCGCTGCCGATCGGGAAAAAACCGCCCTCCGCTTGAAGGTGGTGCGATGGATACCGCATGGTTTTTGCAACGGCGAGTGGATAGCGAGGACCACTAGGCGATGGATTACGTGCCGTTGATCTGTGGATCAGATCGACGGTGGAGATCACCTTGAACTTTGGAATGGCGGAAAATTTATAATATAATAAAAGCCGATGGATTTAATATATAACCAAAGGTTTTAAAGTTTGGGCGGACATAATTAATATTCAAAATGGCTTGCCGCCCGTTTGCGAGGCCCTTGGGCACATGGAGAAACATATGACTGAGGGTTAAAAAGGAAGGGCTAATCGCAATTGGGAAACGTGATAAGCGGTTGGAAGGCTGGCGCTTGGTTCTAGCACTAGGGCGTATGGAAGGGAGGGCTAAATACTTAGCCCAAGGGGGCTTAAGTCCATAATATGAAAATGTGTTTTTTAGGAAATTTTCAATGATTTTCAAAGGAGTTGGTGGGTTTGGATAAGGCTAAGAAAGGGTCTCAGAACCTTTTCAAAGGGATTTTGATGAAGAGGAAAGGGGAAAAACATGAAAATGAGGGATTTTATGGAAAAAGAAATCAAATATGAGGTCAATTTTGGAAGAAGTGAGAAAGAGGAAAATGGCGCTTGCAGCATTTTTTATTCATGTAATGACAGCAGAATTTCTGAGTTGAAAAGGGGAAAAGCAGTGACGATTATCCAAAGTATAGGATATTATCAAAAGACTTTAAACATCAGCAATTTTAGAAATGAAATTGTTTCTTGAAGGCTATCCAACATCATTTAGCCACCACCTGATATGACAGAATTTATGGGTGGCTAACATCAACTTCTAGAGTAGAGATTTCCATCAAAATTTCAAAGGATCACAATATTAGTAATATCACTACTTTTCTCCTCTACGGGTGCCAATTCCTTTTCCAAAAATGGATTTTATGGCGAGGATGTGTAAAGGGGGAGTGGATATTCGAAAAGAAATCTTAAAAGAACAAAAAAACATGCTTATAAAATAAATCATCCGCTCCATTCGATTGAACAACAGTTGTTAAATTGGATTGAACAACAAAAGTAAAATCACGCAAAAAAATAGCTGTTCATTTGAATTGAACAATAGTTGTTCAATTTCATTAAACAATAGATGCTCAATTGGATTGAACAGCAAGTGTTCAAAGGTTTGAACAGCAAAAATAAACACACTAAAAGCACATTCATTCAATTGATTTGAAAAAAAATTGTTCAATTCGATTAAACAATAGTTGTTCAATTGGATTGAATAGTAGTTTTTCAAAGGTTTGAACAGCAAAAATAAAATCCCGAAAAAACACAGTCATTCAATGGAATTGAATAGCAGCACTGTTCAATTCGATTGAACAATAGTTGTTCAATTGGGTTGAATAGCAGCTATTCAAAGGTTTAAACAGAAAAAATAAAATCAAGCAAAAACATAGTCGTTCATTTGAATTGAATAGAAGTTGTTCAATTCGATTGAACATTAGTTGCTCAATCGGATTTAAAAACAACTATTCAAAGGTTTGAATAGAAAAACATACAAAAGAAAGGAAAAGAGAAAAAGAAAGAAAAAAAACGCAGCTGTGAGCATGAAGAAGGGATGGAATGTACAACAATGAGAAAAACTATAAATTGTAGGAAACATATATACAATATTTACAAGAGGGAATAACAAATTTTTATGAACTTGAAGCTGTGGGGCCTTCACCCCCTACAGCTAAATTTTGGATGGTGGGTTCGTCATGCACCTGCTGGCAGAAAGACTCGTTTGTAAGTGGTTTGTGATAGAGGCGCACCCGGTGTTCATTGACTCAAAAGGCAGAGCCAGATCCATCTATGGTGGTTAAGGTAATGGTACCATTGTTGTGTACTTCCTGAATTTTGTATGGACCGAGCCCCCTTATTTGTAACTTATCTAGGAAGCCTTGGAATCTGTAGTCGTAGAGGAGTGCCCAATCTCCTTTCTGGAATGTCTTCTTTTTTATGAGGTTGTCATGCTGCTTAGCTTATTGTTGTCGAATAATTGCAGTGTGTTGTAGAGCAAGTAGTCTTGCTTCATATAATACATTTATTTGCTAGATTCTTTTAATTTGGGCTTCCAAAAAAATCCAACCCCACTTCCTGGGTTTTTCTCAGACTCTTTATTTCAATTTCAATAGGAAAAATTGGTTCCCTTCCAAATACTAGATGGTACAGAGAATATCCAGTGTTGTTTCGCCATGTTATTCGGTAAGCCCACAAGGCCTCTGGTAGTCTAGTAGCCTAATCCCAACGATGTGTTGAGACTATTTTAGTGAGAATTGCCTCAAGGACTTTGTTGGTGCTTTCAACCTACCCGTTTGCCTACGGGTGGTAGGGAGAGGTGACTTTATGGGTGACATGGTGGTTCTTCAGATTAGTCGTGATTTTATTTCCCACAAACTATGCCCCTTCATCAGTTATCACTTCCCGAGGTAAGCCATACCACAAAAATAGCTCAAAAATAAAATTGACCACAGATTCTTCTATAGCTCTCGATAAAGCCATTGTTTCTACCCACTTAGTCACATAGTCTGTGGCAGCTAGTATGTAGGTCTTCTGATTCGATGGCGGGTTAAATGGTCCAACAAAGTCTAGTGCCCACTGTTCCAAAGGTTCCACTACTAACTTTGGATGTAATGGAATTTTTTCATATTGGCCGGGGCGGCCCATTCTTTGGCAACTATCGTAGGCTTGGACATATTTCTTGGCATATTTAAGAATTGTAGGCCAATAATAGCCCATTTGCAATACCTTGTGCCCCATCCTGCAATCTGTAAAATGGACCCCACATGGTTCATCATGATAGGCCCTTAGGATGTCATAAATATTGTCTTCACAGACGCATCTACATATATGCATATCAGCTCCTGTATGGAACAGATATCCACTGATCCAGGAGAATCTAGCACTGTGCTAAACAATCAGCTTCTGTTTCTTTCATGTCAAGTGTCTTGGCATCTTTCCTACTATCAGATAATTCGCTACATCTACGTACCATGGCATTTTTACTGCTACAGTGAACAAATTCTCATCAGGGAAATTATCGTCCACTGCTAGTGGGTCATTTGACTTTGGAACTCTAGACAGGAAATTTGCAACCACGTTTTCTTTCCCTGGGCGATCCTTGATAGTTATGTCAAACTCCTATAAAAGCAACAACCAACAAGTCACTCTTCCATTTGTAATAGGTTTATTGGCTAAGTATCTAATGGCAGAGTGATTGGTATATAGGAATACTTGATAGCTAGTTATATAATGTCTAAATTTATTAATAGCATAAATGACAGCCAAGAAATCCTTTTCGATCACTATATAGTTTAATTCGGCAGGAGTGAGATTCTTGCTGATGTAGTAGATAGCGTAGGGATTTTTGTCTTCTTCTTGACCGAGAAATGCCCCTATCGCTGTGTCAGATGCATCTAAGGAAATGTGAAAGGGAAGCTCCCAATTGGGGCCATGTAAGATTGGTGCAGTCGAGACCAGTTTCTTCAAATCTGAAAAAGTAGTGTCACATTTGTCAGACCAATGGAATTCAACATTTCCAGTTAATGCATACAAGGGTGTAGAAATTTGTGAGAAATTATTTATAAACCTACGGTAGTGCCCTGCATACCCAAGGAAACTACGTACCTCTGTCTGAGTACAAGGTGTGGCCAATAAGATAATTACCTCTATTTTTGCTAGATCTAGCTGTATTCCAACTGCAGAGATGTAGTGTACTAGGATTAATCCTTTGGTCATCATCATGTGACATTTTTCATTGCTCAAACAAAATCTAGTGGAAATACATCATTCCAATACTTTTTCTAGTGTTTGCAGTGCTTGATCTAATTCATCTCCATATGGAGTAAAGTCATCCATGTAAATCTCGAGCCCTTCATTTATTAAATCAGAAAAAACGTTGAGTATGTCCCTTTGAAATGTTGTTGGGGCATTGGATAATCCGAACGAAAATACCCTATAGGCGAATGTACCCCAGGGGCAGGTAAAGGTCATTTTATCTTGGTATTCAGGGGCTATCTGGATTTGATTGTAACCACTAAAACCATCAAGGAAAGAAAAGAACCACTTTCTTTCTAATGTATCAAGGACCTAATCAATAAAAGGGAGGGTGAAATGGTCTTTATGTGTTGCTTTATTCAGTTCTCTGTAATCCACACAGATTTTCCACTTACCATTCTTCTTAGGAATGACTACTAGAGGAGAGACCCATTTTCTGTCTAAAATAGGATAAATTAAGTTTACATCTAACAACTTTTGCAATTCATCTTTTACAATGTCTTTCAGATGCGGGTTTAACCTCTACTGATGCTGCCAAATAGGCTGAGCATCTTTGTCAGTATAAATGTGATGTGTGCATAGTTGAGGATCTATACCCTTCATGTTTGGATAGTCCCAAGAAAATTCTCCCATATATTTTTGTAAAACCTTAATGAGATTTTGTTGTTGGCTACTATTCAGACTACCATTGATATTCAAAACCTTTCCTTGCTCAATTTCAATTGGTATGCTGTTGCGAACAATAGTCGTGGGTATGTGCTAGTTATCGATGTCTGCCAAGGGGTCCTCCTGTGCTTCATTATCAAGAACTTATTTTAACATTTGGAATTTTAATTTTTTAGAAGTAGATGGTTGATTCATGAAGTTATTGATTACATCGTCTTCATTTTGATCTTTGAATTTGAGTGCTTCAACTATTGTCAACTGTGAACAGATGTTTTTTTCCCAATAAGTATGTGGTTGTTTGTGAATATTTACAGTGGGAAGACTTGGTTTGGCAAGGGGGTATATGAAAATATTCTCTTCTGCATCACCTCTAGTAATGGTCATGTTGTCTGTTTAACAGCTTATGTAAGCATCGGCTATTGCTAACCAAGGTCGTCTCAATATCAAGTGTGTCCATCTAACCTATTTTTTGAGTTAATAACTAAAACGTCTGCCGGATACTCCCATGATTCCACAGAAACCAGGATGTCCTATAATATACCTTTTGGTTTGATAACAGATCTGTCAGCTAGTTCCAGAAAGGTAGATGTGGGTTCAAACATTGTTATACCTAACTTCTCACAGGTTTCTGTAGTTAAGATGTTGATGGCCACTCCTAAATCAACTAATGTGTTTGAAAAGGAGTGGTCAGAGATACTATAACTATGGGGTTTCCTAGATCTCATATTTTACTGGTGTTTCTTTACCCAAGAGTAAGTCTGACAATGCTCCCACAACATGAATAGTTGGTACAGTTTTTTCTTTCCTCACCTTTTTTTTCCGCACAGCTCTTTAATTGTCTTTGCATAGATATGAATGTCTTGTATAGCCTCCAGAAGAGGGATTTTAATGCAAAGGTTTTTTAATTCCCCTAGGAGATGAAAATATGAATAGACTATTGGTTTAGGAAATCTCTTAGGGAATGGAGGGGAGGAAATAATAAGGTTTTCAGGGTATTTTTGGTCAACTGTGCCCCTCCGCTACTCTATCTTTGTTTCTGTCATACTTGATTGTTTAGGTATTGTTGGAATTTCAGACTCAAGTTGTAGCAGGGTTGTATCTTCTTCAAGTGAAATAACACGTCCTAATCTCAACCTAATCTCATTGCATTGCTTCTGTTTAGTTTCGGGGTTTGTGTTTTTGACTATCTAGATTAGTTGAACCAGTCTGTTATTGGGATTAGGATTGGGTTGAGATGGTAGTTGAGGACGCATAGTAGGCTGAGGATTGTGTTGGACTGGTTATGGATATGGTAATGTGGGTTTATTATAAGCCCTTGTTCCCATTGGTAAATTGGTCATTCCCAGGGGTCGTTGCCAGTTTTGAGACCAATTTGTATTCTGTGAAGTGGAGGCAGGCCACTGGGACTGGTATGGATTGTTTTTCTAGTAAGGGGGAGAAAAGGGAAAACTTAACCAATTATTACCTGAAAAGGTTTGTGTTGACCAAGGAGGCATAGAAAATGATTGGGATGGCCAGGAAGAAAAAGGTGATTGGCTCTGCCATGTTGTTGCAGGGTTTTATTTATTAAATTATGGAGAAGAAAAGAACTGAGGTGAATCTTATGACATACTTGGTCATGATTTCCATTGTCGACGTTGACTCATTAGATACACTGGGTCTGTTTCTTCTCTTTCCTCTTTAAAAATTTCTTTCAACCCTGGAAGTGAAGGAAAATGGTCAGTGGCGTGGTCCTTGGTACAAATAGAACATGTCTAGACCATGTCTAATGGGAATTCCTACTGGTTGTGCCTCTTTCGATGGCGTGGGTAAAGGATAGCTAGGTTCTGTTCTACTATAGCTTGCTTATTCTTGGCTTTTAGGAAATCTAGCTGCGCTGTGAGTGTGCCCAAGATATCAGTTTTAAAATATTCTAAAAGATTACCAAATTCTGCTTTGGTCACGTTGCCACTGGACTGTTTATAATTCCTTGTAGCTGAATCTCGCCCGGTTGGCCAACTTTGCGTACTACCTCGAGAACACCTAATGCAAAATGCAATAATGTCATAATACTCTTCCTGATAGATGTCCCCTTTTCCCATTATATTAATTGTTTCGACCCATTCTTCTTTCAACCCTTTAATCATTATTTCTTTTAAAATATATTTAGACAGTGTAGTATATGGAGATATTTTCAAATTATATTGAAATATTTCAATGTATTCTTCTAATGCATCATTGTCTCTTGCAGACATATTGAAGATTTCATCTTTTAGTTCTCGAGTCTGGTAGTAGTCTTGATATTTGTTAAGAAAAGAGTTTTTCATTTGATCCCAACTATTAATGGTTCCTCCACCGAGCCCCATAAACCAACGTAATGTTGTCCTCTTCAAAGTAGAGGGAAATAATTTCAGTTTCTGAGGGTCAGTGGTGTAATCATATCCCCTACATAAGACATCAAATTCAAATAAGAATGCATATGGATATTCCGAGGTTAGGCCATGGAAGGTGGGGATGTCTTGTAATGGAATGGCTTTCATAGTAGCATTTGCGGCCGAATCAACAATGGGATACTCCAATGTTGATGTCTGCCTCTAGTTTTGGTTGTTTTCCATTTGATCAAATATGTGCTAATAATCTTCAGGGATTTCTTGATCTGGGGGAATAATTTGTGTGGAATTACGGAGTGGATTTGGAGGAGGCTTTACAACACTTCCTCGACTTTTAATGTTGGGTGCCTCTATCTCAACGACTCTCTCAGGGGATCTAGGCTCTGGAGTTTTTACTTGTACTGCATTTTTGGCTTCTTCCTCTCCTTCCTGCAAATTTCAAAAATTTCCCTCTCTCGAAGGGTCGGGACTTATGTGCTCAGCAGTCTAAAGGCTTTGTTCAGACCCTTTTTTTCACTATGAATCTCAACGTGGGCTGCAGATGGTGAGGTTGTTGCCTGAGGGGCTATAGTAGGACTCTGAGTAGGAATGGTTCTTGGTCCTACGAATGGCTGAGATTCAGCCTTCTTAATGATTTTGTCTATATATGCTTTTCTTCCAAGGACCATCGATCCTTTGGGTTTTGTGGATTTAAGTGGGGGATTTTGATCTAATTCTATCTTTTTCTTCCTAGTCATAAAAAACAAGAACACCTATCCTATTAACCTCTACACAATTGCTGCGAAGCAGCTAGAGAGCAAGTGTTTTTCTTGCTAGTACATAGGTTCTTACCTCTCGTTTTCAATACCCAATTATTTCACAGCTAAAGGAAAAAAAAATAAAGGACATCACTCTTAAACACTCTCCCCGGCAACAACGCCAAAATCTTGGGTCATGGAGGTGACTATTTTAAAGGTAACCTTAATGCTTTTCATTAATTATCAACCCAGATAAAAAAATTTTATTTCAAGAATGTAAGAAAAATATATGCAAGTGACATCGGGGTTAACTACTCTAAATCGTTATAAGGAAAATTGTTTAATTCTCAAAGTTCAATCAAACCAACTTGAAAGTGATTTATGAAATACTTCAAACTATTCAAAGGAGATAATTTTTTTCTAAGCTTATGCAGAAATAACTACTCAGAACTGAAAAGAGTAGATTGCAATTGAACAGTACGCTTTGATAAATTGAACAACTACCTTAACGAATTGAACAACAATCCTAATAAATTGAACATCAAACAATTATTCTAGATTTTGAAATGGAACTCTATTTTAATCAACTAATGGCATCTTTTAGAATCTAATATGAACCAAACACACATAATTATGATGAAAAAGCTCCAAACATTTAACTATATGCATAATTGAACAACCGTGTTGAAGCTATTCTAACCGATGTAAAAGCATCAATTCCAGATAAGTGGTCCTGAATGATAGTTCTAGTCTAGTGGAAAGGAAGTTGTAACATCTCACGCTTGCGATTAACCAATTAAATGATAATGTTATGAAATGCAATGGATAACTAGAAATTAAAATTTTGTAAATAAACGTATAACAAAAAAGTAGCAAAAGAACCCCCAGGGCTGGGCCCGAAGCTGCTAGAAGCCTACTGCTAAGGAATACTCAGAATATTTTTATTCCAAAAACACCAAGTTCTTCATTAATCTGCAGATAAATAAATTGGTACAAACTTGACAATTATGTCCCAATACATTTATTACAGGAAGATTATATTACAGTCCATCTTTCGTCTTCTTCACCTTCGACCTTTTATAGCTTAAAGGTGAACTCAAAAGTAATAACAGATCCTTCTCATTATGAGACCTTGGTGCTTCGTGGCTATTGACTGAGAACCCCAAGAGTAGGTGTGCCTCTACATCTTCTGCTAATTCATAGGAGCCGATATGATTCCATTCACCTTCCTTGTCTGTTGTCTTTTGGTCATCCGGTCAGCAGTTTGGCTATTTTTCTTCCCTGTCAATAAAGACAGTGAAAAATTAGTTTTTACGTTATTAAACACTCTTTTTATCATTAATTCACTCTACCTTATTTTTGCATTATTTTCCTTTACTTTATTGCTAAGATGAAGGGAAAATTTATAAAAGTAAATGACAAATCGTGGTAAATATGGGGGTGAAACGTACCTTATTCTTGGCCCAACACTAAGTACACTTATTGGATCTTAAAACATAACGAATTATGAGATGAAATAAAAAGTGAATTTAGTAGTGGTTAAAAAGAAATTAAGAATTTCTTGACGATGCTTAAGAAGAAAAACATTTATATTGTAAACACAACCATAAATAAGGTGCTCTAACAAATAATCTTACTCTTCATATTTCTTCTTTACAATCAGATTTAGATGATGCATTAGAAAAAAAAAATGGAAAACATTAACAGTTTCGGGGAAAATCACCCTAGAGGTTCGTTGGGTTACAACCTCCACAGAGCAGGGCATGCTACTTAAGAAGGACTCACACAACCATACATGTTCATGAAAAACTAAATAGAGCAGATCGAGGAACTTACCTGTAGGTCCTACGGTTGAAATAGATCCCACGGGATCCAAACCCCCAGCAACAGTCCTTCCTTCTCAACCTGAAAGACAAGAAGAAACAAGCACGAAGAACTGGTTGTATATCATATATCTACTCTAAATGTTAGTGAAATCCATATGAAATATTAGATAAACCATAATAAATGCTTAAATAACAATGTTCTCATATATGCAAGTGGACACTAACACGTATATTTCAGGAACAAGATGGTTCTTTTGTATTATAAATAGCATGTACAGAAATAACAAGTGGAGAGATCACCTGAATCCTTCCACGATCTTCGAGCAGACCGTCGTCCGGATCTGTCTCGCCCTTGCCTCGCTAAGATTCTTTCCAAACTGGTGCATACGAGATGACATATAGAGAGATGAGCATCTCAAGGAAACAAGGGTTTCTTGTAATGAACTGGGAAAGTGCAAGAGGCATGGGGAATCAGACTTGGATAGGGAATACCAACAGAGTATAATATCAATAATTTCTCTCTCCCCCTTAGGCCATACACATGAGCGGCTTTTATACTCCCTCAAAGTAGTTTGAACAGTTGGAAACAGTTGACCACGTGCTGGGGTGGTTGAACTACCAGAGTAACCATCAACCCAGCCCGAAAATAGGGAATTTTTATATATTTTTTAATGATTTTAATGGCATACGCGGAAAAGTTCATGTGGACTCGCGTATACACGCGGAAAATTCTGGGCATAACCGCGTATGGGGATTTTTACACTGTTTTTTTAGTGAATTTGGTCCAAGTCTGTAGGAATGGATGCCCAAAGCCATAAAAGCAATCATGAATCATATGAAGGTGAGAAATGATGCTATAACATATGCCCCCTAATATATGAGGTCAGAAGGGGTACATGATGGCCGAAATGTATTATGCACATAGAAAGAACTTCGCAAGGACAAGAGAGGACTTCACCAGATTTCAGCTTGCCAAAAACCAATGAAAGAAACCAGAGAGTCAACTCATGCTGAGGCGGGCATACCCATGCTCAGTCAAAAATACATCATATATATAGAAAGTACTGAATAGATCCAACATGTACACAAGTATAACTGAACTGAAAGTACATAGTGAATCATCTGAGCAGGGCCCGGAAAGACAAGTCTGTATCAATGTCCAAGTATGTCATCATATATAAAATTTGTTCGAGGATGAATTTTTAGTGGATGTACGATCATATATCCCGCAGATCTCCAAATACCAAAATCACCAAAAAATTGAGACAAACGGTTTGGTACAATCACGCAACTTTGGAGCCAACATATAAAAAGATCTTTGGCTATCTTTGATACCAGCATATGTAAAAAATTGGACGACATCCTTTGGCAATGAATGGACTTTCAAAGTGGGCAGAAATCTTTTGGTGCGGCCAAAGGGTCTTCCGCCGTCCACTATGGCACAATTCTACACAATGGGAATAAATGAGCTGAAGTCGACCATGTGAGAAATCGTTGGATTACCGGTCAATGATGTATACCGTTAACCAACGTGAGACAACCCACCGATAATGAAAATGAGTGTCAAGGTGCCCCAGTACAATCTAACAAGTGTGAATGAATGAGTTGAATTCGAACACTTGAAAGAATCTACCAATCAAGAGGCAATGATGAATCCCCACTGTCGATAGCGAAGGTGCCGCCCGATGACGCAAACCCCTGAAATCTTTGATAAAAAGACTCCCTGAACCTTATTCCCCGAGCCGTCTTCGGTTCGATGGGAAAATATCTGTACCGGAAGAGAGCGTTAAGGAATCCACATCGGTCCAACGAGTGGCCAACCAAGATTTGGGAAGAATCGGACGAAGTAGAGTGATGGAACCAAATCGAAGTACGTTTCCGACATGCACAAGATGAAGCTAGCGCACGGAAGAAACCCTCTGAACCAACCAATAATGAAAGCTGTCACAGAGGCGAGAAATCCACCGATAGGGTCAAATGGAAATCAAGGTACTGCACGAATCCCAAGTGTGATAATGTGTGTTAACGTCGAACACAGGGGAAACCACTCAGTCAAAGACCCATGATGATGATCAAATGCTGACCACAAGGTCACCTATCAATGATGGAAATAGGCCCAGGGTGCAGCTCTAGGTTTGCTCTCAGAGAAATGTGTCGTAGTCGATAAGAGACAAACCCGTCGGCAAGAAGTCAATGGGGACCTTCTCAAACTTCGACACGGTAAAAAAATACGATGTGATAGAACGAATGCGACTGAACGGGGAAGGTCGGCCGAATAATGGTCAAGAGACACCCCGCCAGTGTTGACTGCGCGGTTTAGACTTCTCTTGAACAAAAGCACGACTGCGTGATGACCATGGCGGTAAAAAGTGACTTCTTGTATAAGTACATTAAGGAAAAGGGCTGAGAACAAACTCTCCATATGATTGGAAGGAATAACCAGCAGGGAGGACGACAAGTGAAACATGGTAAAGGTGATCCTAGGTCAAAACTAAAACCATCCCAAATGTAGAAAATATATATAAGTGTATATGCTTTGTTCAAGGGCGACAAACTGACACTGTACTGCCATCAAATAACGAAGTTACATCCCGTTCCCACTCTTTTTGTTATATTTTATTTTTTTTGTCTTTTTCATATAATAAGCCTGAAAAAGAATAAAATAATGCTATGGTACAATGGATAGAACGAGTATCAAGAAACAGATGCACTAGTTCCTGGGATTGGAACAATCCTATGCTCAATGCAAGGTGGCGGAAACTGGTAAGCGATACTCAGAGGCATGTTCCATCCATGGGTAAAGGGTGTCAAGTCGCGATAGCTAAGTGCATGCAATGGTTAACTTGTACAGACAGTCAAGGTCAAAATTTGGCTTAAACATCGACTCCAAAATGAAGCCGGCTAAAGGCTAGGATAAACAAGTAGTCAATATGCAATGCAATAATACAACTTAACAACACCAGGGAGCCTCTAGGGTAATGGCCAGAAAAATGATAATGAAGAAGAAGAATAATGAAGCTTCAACACATAAGTCATGGCCGGACTAAAGAGGACTCCCGAGCCTACATAAAACATAGCATGGGCAACAAGTGAAAGCGAGGAACTAACTAGGAAACCCATGTAAAGGAAGGCTCTAGCACCAAGTCATGATTAAATAATCGAGGCGGTGAAATGAGTGTAATACTCATGACTGATGGGATCAACCATAGAGCAAGTGATCGGTGTAAGAGCTAGTATGCAAGATGCGGCGGAAAGTGATTTTCCCTAACCTATATGCTGGAAATTGAAGATCCTTATATACTGCCGTGACGAGTCAGTAATCATGGATCAAAAAACCAGGAAAAATCTCAAATTCGTCAAAATGTACCTGAAAACATACCAAACTGGTCACTTCCAAGCATCCGGGTTATGCAACTTAAGATAGAGTGAAAAAATAATCATAACAAATTTTTGTGAAAATTTTCAACTTTTTAGGCATAAATAGACAAATTACCTCATATTTGGTTCATTATTACATTGCTGATTTGGAAAAAAGTGCTCTGGAGAAAAAAACTTCTTTCGTTAAATCAGGAGCAACCGACCGTCGAATCGCAGCGAATTTGTCAGGTAAGCTCCTCAATCATCCTTGCAAATCATTTTGTCCGTTCATAAATTAAAATTTAGTGATTTTCACCATATAAACCCTTGCTAAAAAACACGGGCTTGCGCATACGCGGGTTGGTAACGGTAAAGTCGCGTATATACGCGACTGTGCATAAAGAAAGCCACGTATGCGCAGGCCCAAATGAAAAATGCGTGGCTAATGAAGGATTTATTGAATTTTGATAGGATGAAAATCTCATGGAGAGAGCGTGAACACAGTGCAATTGATCAAGAAGTCATGCAAGATCAAGCATCGCAAAATATTCTTCGGAATTGCGGATTGTTCAAATTTTTCAAAATGCCAAATATGAAAAGCAATGTTCGGTTGCTAGAAATGCTCGTGAATTATTGGGAACCCGAAGAGGACTGCTTTATGATAGATCAGATGTCAGTACGCATTGAAGTGGAAGACATATATTTTATCACTGGACTCTCCCGGAGGGGGGAACCAATAGACTTGCACGGGAAGCCCTTGGGAGGGCTAACCGTGGAAGATTATGTCCACGTGTACTGCGTAGAGGGTTCCAAGAAAGTTGGAACTCAGATTTCAATTAAAGATTTAAGGGATTTGCACATGAAAATCCTTCTTTTCACCATTGGCAGAGTGGCGAGGATGCGCACTCCTACATCGAGCATCCGGGCATAAAATGAGCATAGCGATGAATGTGACTCATGTATATGATTGGTGCACAGCCCTATTACTGAACATGAAGCAACAATTGACCTCAATCCGCCAATCAAAGAAAAAACACTTTGGATACGGTACAATTTTGATGACATTCTTCTTTTAGAGGATACCAGCATTGAGACCCAGAGTTATCTCTACCATCAGCAGCCCGAAAGACCCAAGAATTTCTCGTTGGGAAGACATGATGAAGAGATTAGGGGGAAGTGAAGTTTCCCGGACCAGTTGGGATGATGAGTTCTTCCTTTGGTGGGGAGAACAAATCATCGTTGTGGACGACTATCCCTATGCCAGGATGGACTTTCATGGAGATCCAGATCTTGTTCTTCCACCAGGCACAGCATGGGGCACAGTCGGTAAGTTTGCAATTTTTACTTATGTCTCATTTTTGGATTTTTTCAAATATGTATGAAAAATGAAAAACAAACATGCTTTTGATTGGATTCATAATGACTGACAATGTAAACATGATCATGATACAGATATTGGACCAGTTCGTCCTGAGGGTTTCCCGCGCCACAAGCGTCGCAGGGGCGAAGCAGATACAGTGGATTCAGACAGGACCCTCTAGGCTGTACAGAGGAACTTGGAGGGGTTAACCCGCCAAATACCTATGGCTACCGTGGAAGATCTGCCAGAAGCTGTCCAGAGATGGGTGGCAGGAGTGCCCCGAGACTGGGTACGATTATTCCGCCGAGTTGCCATCGCGATCATGTTCTATAGGAACACGACTTCTGGGCAGGGACCTCAAGAGTAGATAGATATTATGTACCAGATGACTGTATATTCTTTTTTGAGACCGAACATGATCGGGCATAAGCCCAAATTTTGTATGACCTTATGGATCCAAATTTTTTAAAGTTTTTTGAACACTCTGATGATATATATACAACTATATTTGATGTGATGTGATAAATGTATCAAAATGTATGATGTTTTTGATGATAAAATTTTATTGTATAGAATGATTAATATGCCAATCAAGTGCCTGATTGGCTAATGAGTCAGCCAACCAATTGTCAGCTCGAGGAATATGAATGAAAGTTAAAAATTGAAATGATCTTTGTAACAAATGCACCCTCAAGAACAATTGTAATAAAAATGGATCTCGAACCCGATAAGTATTGTTCAACTGCGACACCACCAGCTGAGAGTCCAAGAATACTACCAACGAATCAACAACCAAAGATGTTTTCCACACAAAGTGTTCAGCGCCATGGAGTGTGTATTCTTGCTCATATTGTCTGAGGCAAGACATTAATGCAGACAGATTGCTGACTGTGATGCATTTGGAGAAAGACAGTGAACGCCAAGCCGCAGAAAGTAAGTTAAGGTGGATCACCACTGCGCCTATGATGAAACAAACAATGCCATGACCATCAGCAACCTGCCAAGCGGTCAAAAACATCAACAACTCATCGAATCGAAAATCAACTAGATATGTACAAAGCAAAAAACTACTATATACAAAAGCAACATGCCAGGCCGAAGCCTAGGCATAATACTTCTTCAAATAGAGCCCATTTCGGGGCTCCGACAACTCGTTCCCTTCGAAATCAACCAAGGTATACGTTCCTTTCTTAAGGAATTTTTTAACGATGAAGGGGCCATACCACATAGACTTAAACTTTCCTGCCCCCAGGGCATCTTTTTCTTGGGCATAGACCAAAACAAGGTCACCTTCCGAAAAAACCCTAGGTTTGACCGCCTTATCATACTGAACTTTAACTCGGTTTTTATGTGCTTCATTCATCGTGGCAGCATCTCGACGCTACTCATCGAGATGTTCGAGATGAAGGAGTTGTTCCTCAAGACTAGAAGTGTCAGGAAGAAGTTCAATAGCTAACTTAAGAGAGGGAATCTCGCATTCAATGGGAAATACGGATTCCAACTCGTGCACTAGCTGAAACGAAGTAAAGCCAGTTGCAGTTTTCACTGACGTCCTGTATGCCCAAAGTGCAGGATATAGCATAATATGCCAGTTGGATCTAGCTTTATCAATTGTCCTTTGAAGAATTGTCTTCAAGGATTTATTCACGGCTTCCACTTGCCCATTGGCTTGAGGATAATACGAAGATGAATGCTCCTGCCGGAAACCCAATTTGAGAGCCAACTCAGCCATCATACTATTCTGAAAATGACTGCCATGATCAGTGACAATCTCTCTAGGAATACCAAAACGAGCAATAACCTAGTTGAAAAGAAAAAGAGCTGCAGTCTCACCATCGTTCCCAAAATTAGGCATAGCCTCGACCCACTTCGTAAAGTAGTCTATTGCTACAATAATGTACTTGTGACCTTTAGCCGAAGGCACAAGTAGTATAATCAATACCCCACTTTGTAAAGGGACAGATAGCAATGACTGGAAAAAGCGGAGCTGGATGAGCGCACATTTTTAGAGTATAGACTTGACACGGATGACACTTTTTGACCGATTCTATACAATCTTTGAAAATCAAGGGCCAAAAGTACCCAGCATGCAAGATTTTTTGGGCTGTAGCAAGCCCAGATAAATTACCCCCACAAGCTCCACTGTGAGAATCATTCAGCACAGCCTCAGCTTCTTCGAGAGTTAAGCAGCGTCTCAGGATTGAATCAACCCCTCGACGATATAAAGCATCACCAATAATCAAATAATTCTTGGCCAAGTGACGCAGCTTACGATGCTCGTCTTTCGAAAAAGTAGAGGGAAACTTCACAGTCTGAAGATACACAATTATATCTCCATACCAAGGATCCTGTGAAGAGATAAGAAACAAATGTTCATCTGGAAAGGATTCATCATAAATCATCTCTTCTCCATAGGGAAACTCAGAGATCAATTCCGCGAAAACCAATGATTTCTTGGACTTGGTAGACATAAATTCGAGATCAAATTCCTGTAAAATTACAATCCATCTATTGTATTTGCCCCCAATTACTCGCCTAATGAGGACAAACTGAAATGGATTGGCTACTGCCAAAACATAATTTTTTCGAAGAATAATGTAATGCTGAAGTCGCTGCACAGCATGAACTACTACCAAAGCTAACTTTTCTATCGGAGTGTACCGGATTTCAGGTCCTACCAAGCCTCGACTAAGGTAGTAAATAACATGCTCTGCAAGAGCATCATCCTCCTGAACCAGAACCATACCAATAGTAGATTCTCCTGCTGCCAGATACAAAAGGAAATCCCTGCTATAATCAGGTGGACTCAATAAAGGAGCAGAGGTCAATGCTTTCTTCAAAGCATCGAATGAGCGTTGAGCGTAGTCGTCCCAAAGAAAAGGAACTCCCTTCTTCAACAATCTCATAAATCCCTTTGTAACTTCAGCATAATTTACAATAAATCTCTGAAGAAATTTAGACTTTCCTTGTAGACTTTGAAGCTGACAGATAGAGGATGGGGGAGGCAACTGAAGTATTGCCTCAACCTTGAAGGGATCTACCTTAATCCCTTCCCTAGACACAATGAATCCCAATAACCGGCCATATGTAACCATGAAAACGCACTTGTTCGGATTCAATCTAATCTTATAGAAACGACATCTTTCAAATATTTTCCGGAGGTGACCAGGATGATCCATCCTCTTTCGAGAATGAGCAGCTAAATCATCTAAGTATGCCTCGATAATCTTTTTGATGTTGTGGAAGGCATATGACATGGCCCGCTGAAAGGTAGCCCTAGCATTTTTAAGACCAAAAGGCATCTTCTTGTATGAAAAAGTACCCCAGGGAAAAATAAAGGCAGTCTTATGTTGATCTTCAGGACGGATAGTAATCTGATTATATCCGGAGAAACCGTTTATGAAGGAGAAAATCTCATTACCGGCACACTCGTCAATGATCTGATCGATAAATGGTGTGGGGTAATTATCTTTAGGACATGCTTTATTTAGGTCTCTAAAATCAATGCACACTCGAATCGTTCCTTGCTTTTTATCTACGGGAACGGGATTTGAAACCCATTCAGTCAAAGGAACAGGGAAAATGAATCCTGCCTTAAGCAGCTTCTCAACTTCAGCTTTGATAGCTGCTGCCTTCCTAGGATTGACCGGATGAAGTTTTTGCCTCACCGGCTTAGTGTTTTCATACGTCTTGATCTCATGCTGGAAAATAGATGGATCTATACCAGGAATTTCCTCATAAGACCAAGCGAATACATCCCTATACTCTTTAAAGAGCTCGGTGTAAATTTGAATCTCTTCACGGGAACATTCAGCTTCGACAAAGACATTCTCAATAATATTGGGATCCCTGGAAATGTTCACTCGGATAGTAGGAGAAATCACAGCCATGTTCCCTTCAGCATAAACCTGTGTTGGTGCTAAAGGGTTCAAGACTGGGTCAACAGGACTAGGAGACTGAGGACTTGGAAAACTTGTTTCAACTTCGCTCAAGTCAGGTAAGAAGTAAGACCGATGATGAAAATCATCCCATGGTCTATCTATACCAATCATGGCTTCCAGGATGGCCTCTTCAGATGGAAGAGTGGTATCAAGGCAATCCTGGGCAGAAGAAGAACTAAGTGTCCAAGCCGGAGCCACATCTCCATCCAACTCTTCCGGTGAAAGAGGAGCTGGACTGGATTCTGCAGAGTCAACAATAGACTGATAAGCAATCTCAGCTGTAGAAATCGGAAATTCCATTCCACCCACTTGACCTTCTGCTAATGTGGCGGTAGGGGAAGGCAAGGTCCAAGGGTCCGAAAAATAATGAGTTCTGAAGAACTCTCTTCGAAGAGGAGCCTTGGAGGATGAAATTTCATTAATATGAATCGTAGGAGGAGGAATATCGAAAGTATACATCAAGGAAGAATACATTCCAACTCCTAAATTCTCAACAGGCGCCTTAGTATTATCCAACTTAGGAACAAATGAGTCAGTAGACGCATTCGGGTCTACAGGAGGACAGTCCAGTTGATCCACTGTAAAAATCCTCACTTCGTGGGGGAAACATATAATTTGAAATAATGAGGATGCAATGGCATCCATCTCATAAATCCAGTTTCTCCCCAATAGAAGGTTGTAGCCCAAGCTTGCGTCTACTACCTCAACCTCTATATTAACAGTTTTTCCCCCAACACAGATGGGCAAAGCTGGGACAATACCATGGGGTCTGTGAGAATGAACATCGAACACAGTCAGAAGAGTGGTAGATGGAATAGCTTTGGGAGATCCAATTGTCTTCCAACATGTGAGAGACATCACGCATGTGGAAGCACCCTCATCAACAACCGTTCGAAAGATATTGCACTTTCGGTACGATGATTTAATATGAAAAGCCATGTGATGGGGGAGTCTCTTCTTAAAATTAGTCATATCAAAAGTAATCAGAAGAGAATTTTTCGGATCAATAGCCCCAATGGCAGTGAGCAAAGAATTGCGCTGAGCCAGACAAGACTGGAGTACCTCTAAAGCTGACATAGCACAAGGACTCTGTGCCAGATCTTCCACAATCGAGTAGTTTTGGGTAGCCCTAGCATTCGGATTAATCGTTGATCGCTTAGAAGATTCTTTGGGCATCCGAGGCATAGACTCAACAGTAGGCTTTGTAATGTGAAGCGGCTCAGTAGCATTAGGAGTATCCTTAGCTTTCGAAGACTCTTCTGAACCATAATCACGGGATCTCATAGCGATATCCACGTGAGCACTCATCATAAAAATGTTCGATGGAATTTCCCCTTCCTGGGTGCCCCCATAGGAAGCCCCAGGATTTTGGTTCGTGCCAACAACTAATTGTTGCCCTTGGGGAAAAGGGTTTGTTAACACAGCCTAGGAACTAGAAGAACCCTGCTAGGCTAACAAGCGCTGCGCATCCTGAATTTTAGGGCAAAGGTGTGTGAGATGGTCTCCAGTACACAACTTGCATGGAAACTTCACTTTCTTCTTCTCCTTCGGACCCTCACCAACATGCTCGTTGGTTTTATTCGCATTACCCTTCTCGTTCTTGCTCTTCTTCTTGTTATTTCTTCCCTTCTTCTTCCCATCGGATTGTTGATTTCCTTTGGGATCAGAAGCTTGGACTTCATTTATGGACAAAGACTGGGAAGGCGATGACTCAGTAGGCACAGCCTGACCAGAAGGAGTAGATTGTAAAGACAACTGCTGCAATTGAGTAAGCAGGCTGGCTGCACCACTATTGATCGATCCAATCAGTCCGTCACCATGAGGACCGGGCTTAGTTTTAGATAAATCTAACTTGGAGTGAGGAGCATTGGGCAGATATTTATGGAGGACCCCAGACTGAGAATAGATCAGTTCCAGCTGCTGGGCCCTAAAAATGGCCTGCTCCTCGGAAAATACCCCAGAAAGGGATACATCTTTCGAAATATTTGACTGCGGGGATTTCAGAAACCATTCCAAAAGGAATTCTCCTGGAATATGAGCTTTTATAAGCCTCTTCCTTCTCCTCCATTCTTGAATGTGATTAGAAATGTGGGTTGTGTCGTCCTACTTAAAATTAGCTAGGAGTTCAGTCCCATCGTCGTATCGGACAGGAAACTGGAAATGGTTTAGAAATGTAACAGCCAGTTCTCCAAATGTAGCGAAACTTCCCCCAGTTAGCTCAATATACCATTTGGCAGCGTTTCCAGTTAGGGTGCGTTGAAATAATCTCAACCTAATCGAATCATCGATCAGGGAGTTCGAAGAACACCATAAATGGAAGGTAGTGATGTGGTCAGCCGTATCTTCTCCATTATTGCCTTCAAACTTTGGGATGTCTGAAGGAAGTTTGGTGGGAAACGGAGGCCACCTCGGACCATAACGAATTGGATCATTAGTCAATTTCGACAGATCTGGCAAGTTTAACGTTGCTAGAAAAGGTAAGCGAGGTGGAGCCTGAGGATTCCATCCTTGATGGGATGGATTCCCAACATTCTAAAAAGAATACCCTGGATTTGATGAGGCACCAGGTTTCCAGAAAGAATTCGTAGAAAAAGGAGAAGAACCTCCTCCCCACGCCGAGTTACCAAAGCCCAGACCAGTTCCCCCCGCTGAAGTATTAAATGAAGAGGAAAACCCCTGATAGGGGTTCCAGGCATTAGAAAAAGGAGAAAAGGTCTGATAAGCACTCGACGAAGGGAAAGAAGTATTCCCTTGATGACTTGGGTAAAACTGATTCCCTGCCCCCGCTGTAGTGAATACAGGGTTCCAACCTGTAAAAGTAGTCGAACTTTGACCTCCAGACCAAGGGTTGAAACTCTGGGTCTGAGAAGTAAACAGAAAGGACCCTAAAGAAGGATTCAAACTAGGAATGTGTCCAGTTCCAAAGGGGAACCCTTGAAAAGAAGTTGATCCACTAGCCATGGAAGACATGGGTGTAGATCCAGCTGTAGTAGCAGAAAAGGAAAAAGAAGGAATCCCACTAGTGGGCATTCCGAAACAGAAGGGACCAGATTGAGAAGCATGTGCTTGGGTGAAACCAAAGCCAAACACAGCAGCACTAGAAGCAATTGAAGATGAAGCAATAGTGCCCCCTCATTCAACAGAAGCAGGATTCTGAATGCCTGCAGCACTCACAGCAGAAGCCACGTTCCCAGTCGTGGCCATCGAAAGGTAAGAATGATACGAAAGATCTTCCGGTCTCTCTGACTCAGGTCCGATGTATTGAACAACGAACGGATAATCAGGAGGAAGAGGAGATGGACCTGACGTAGGAGGTTCAAGTACGTCTTCTATTTGAAAATCTTCTTCCTGAGGAAATAAAACTCGCAAGGTGAGCAAAACGCTCCTCTCAGAACCGACACCAGAATCAGCTATGAAACCTTCAGACCCTTGTGGAGGATCTTTCTCCACTGCGTCAGATGCCACAAGGTGGTAACCACCTGCTAAATCACTCCTACGCCTTCTCGAGGAAGGCTCTGGACTCTCGGGAGATAACCCCTGGATTCTCCTCGATTGACGAGGCACTTGATCAGCCACTTTAGCAAATTTTAATTAGACTCAAAAAATATAAAGCTAAGCAAGCTAGGAGCAAATAGCACTCACTAAAAAAAAAATCCCTGAGATACAGCCAAGCAAACAACCCTCAAGTATTTCCGCTCCAGGTGATGAGGACCAGACACCAAAATAAAAGAAAGCGAAAAATATAGGACCTCCCAAAAGCAGTCTGGGATAATTAAGGCCCAGACCTACTAGCGAAGGTATCAGAAACAGTTACGCCGACCTCCTAACGACAGCCTTTGCCAGCTCAAGCACCCAAGCTTCGCAAGGGTAACCCCCAGAAGTACTGCTGAAATTGATGCGACGTCTGCCTCAGGTACCATGGGTATTACCCCCCGCAGTCACCTGTGTGGAACCTAGGAGTGGCAACTATGGGCACCAATCCGTATCAGAAACTGGGCGGAACGGTCTTGAGGTCATATTCAGCTAATCAGAGAGGGGGTATCCCTCTTCTCAGCCTTCACTTCCCCTCGCGCTTGACTCTCTGGAGGAGAGCTTTCCCGGTCCACCTAACGAAGTTGGATTTCGCTCAATTAATCAACTTCTATGTTTTTTTTGAGCGGCCTTGGAGAGTTAACTCTCCACTCACCTATTCCAAGGCCCTACAACCTAGCTAGTTGGTGTATGACACTTAGAAAACTTTCTAGTTGATTTTAAAGTATATCACTTGTTTTAATGGGCTGTTATGTTAAGTCAAAAGGATATGGAGATGAAACTTATGGTGTTTTGACGCAGAAAGAAATTAATAAAAACCAAACTACATGCAAATGCAGTTATTGTCTTTCGATGAAAAGAAATCTCTATACAGGTTCTACGAGATTAAAAATTTTATTTTTCTTTTCAGATAACACACTCACTCACAAAAACTATGAAAATTACTAAATGCTTAAGTGCACCTAATGCAAATCACTACAAGCATGCAAATCCTAAGATGCAAAATCTCCTAAAGCAGAGTGAAATTTCCCAAAAGATCCTTCAATTTTAACTCTTTTTGGTTGTCCAGAAAGCTAGTTCCCGAAATCAAGAACTCTTAATATGAAGACACCAAAAACACTTAAAAACAAGAGGAAGAAATCAATGACAATTCCTTTCCGAAATCGAGTCAAAATCCAAAGGCAAGAAACCTCAACAAAGCTTCAAAAGATATAGTGAAACGAAAACAAAAATGCAAAAACAAAAGCAAACAACAACGCAAAATGTTTTTCTGAGCTTTTGAAATGCAAAAACAAAAGCAAAACAAAATGTTTTTTGAGCTTTTTAGTTTTATAAAGGAAGAGCTCGAAAAGACCAAGCAAAACTATCAAATCCCAAGCCAAACAATACTGAATTTCAAGCAAAAACTTCAAAAATGCTCCAAATCTTATAGGGCTAACTCATAGCAAGATCAATATGAGAAAAAGAAGACAAGAAAACTTAGCCACTCAGCCTAGAAGAATAGTACAACCTTGCCGCAAACAAAAACTTCAAAGAACCAAGAAAGACTCTTCAAAAGTTGCAACAAGACCCAGCCGACTGAACTCAAGAAAACCAACCAAGAAATAGGCAAATATCGTAGTGCAAAGCAAAACACAAAGATAGGAAAGAGTAAACGAGCAGAAGCTCTCTATTCTGATGAAGAAGAACAACCAAGAACGCTCAGAAAGAGATCTTGGTACTCAAACCAGAAGTGCCAGCACCAGAAACAACACTTTGCCCAAAAGACTAGTTTTCGATCAAATAAGAGAGAGAAAATACCAAAGACCACTTTCTTCACAATCCAGAGGGTACAAAGACACTGCAGGAACAGGTCTCAATAGACAGAAAGGACTAAAAATTCAAGAAATCTAAAATTTCAAAATCTGCCTAGGTATACGCAACTTCACAGTTTAGCAACAAGCGTGCATACGCGACTGTGCTAAAGGAAACCCGCGTATACGCGACTCCCTTTAACAAAAAATGCATGTATACGTGACTGTGTGCAGACAAAAGCGTGTATATAAGGGTAAATAATGAAAAAAAAAGAAGGTCAAGCCTGGATAAGAAACCAGGACTTCAGTCTGACTGTGAAAGAGTAAACTGGACTGGAAATAAAATTTAAAACTGTTGGAAACCTATCAAACAGTTGAAACCACCCAACAGGGGAATCACAAGAATGCGATCCCCAGCAGAGTCGCCAGTTCTGTTTCGGGGAAAATCACCCTAGAGGTTCGTTGGGTTACAACCTCCACAGAGCAGGGCATGCTACTTAAGAAGGACTCACACAACCATACATGTTCATGAAAAACTAACTAGAGAAGATCGAGGAACTTACCCGTAGGTCCTACGGTTGAAGCAGATCCCGCGGGGTCCAAACCCCCAGCAACCGTCCTTCCTTCTCAACCTGAAAGACAAGAAGAAACAAGCACGAAGAACTGGTTGTACAGCATATATCTACTCTAAATGTTAGTGAAATCCATATGAAACATTAGATAAACCATAATAAATGCTTAAATAACAATGTTCTCATATATGCAAGCGGACACTAACACGTATATTTCGGGAACAAGATGGTTCTTCTGTATTATAAATAGCATGTACAGAAATAACAAGTGGAGAGATCACCTAAATCCTTCCACGATCTTCGAGCAGACCGTCGTCCGGATCCGTCCCGCCCTTGCCTCGCTAAGATTCTTTCCAAACTGGTGCATACGAGATGACATATAGAGAGATGAGCATCTCAAGGAAACAAGGGTTTCCTGTAATGAACTGGGAAAGTGCAGGAGGCATGGGGAATCAGACTTGGATAGGGAATACCAACAGAGTATAATATCAATAATTTCTCTCTCCCCCTTAGGCCATACACATGAGGGGCTTTTATACTCCCTCAAAGTAGTTTCAACAGTTAGAAACAGTTGGCCACATGCTAGGGTGGTTGAACTACCAGAGTAACCATCAACCCAGCCCAAAAATAGGGAATTTTTATATATATTTTTAATGATTTTAATGACATACGCGGAAAATTTCATGTGGACTTGCGTATACACGCGGAAAAGTCTGGGCATAACCGCGTATGGGGATTTTTACACTGTTTTTTTTAGTGAATTTGGTCCAAGTCTGTAGGAATGGGTGCCCAAAGCCATAAAAGCAATCATGAATCATATGAAGGTGAGAAATGATGCTATAACATTAACACAGAGAAGAAATGACATCACCAGAAAAACATAGCTCAAGTATCTTGAAAAATGTATTTTTTATTGATGCTCCAGCTCCAAAAAAGAAACAATGCTCCAAAATAAAAAATTTACAATATAGGGTCCAACCCCTAATACTTAGAAGGCATGCAGTATTTAACTGATTTCTACAACAATTTCCGTATCAACATAGGCAATCTGTTATTAATTACAAAATAAGAAAAAATTGACTAGTGTGACCATGAAGTGGACACGATGAAATAACTTTGACATCTGGCCCTATTCTTGAGAATGTCATTTCTTTTTTATTCGATTTGTTGTTGTGTTGATGTCATTGATACACTTATATGTTGATCTGGTTAATACACTCGCCTTCACCCTTCTTGGTAGTCACACAACTTTTCCCACTACTGCTCATTAGGAATCTTTATCCTGATTAGATTTTGATATATCTCATCTGTCTTTGTGAATCTAAAAAAACTAGGCCTAAAAAAAAATTGTGTTTAATTTTATGCTGGATGAATATATAGTTTCTCATGGCTTCAAGGAAAGCTCTTCTAGTCATGGTTCCTTTAAGCCCTGCAAACTTCGATGTGTCCTTAGAAATATATTTCAGCTTCTTCACATAGTCTTACATGGCCATAATCTTATCATTTATAAAAAACAGTGAGGGTAAACCTCTTTTGGTCAATGGCTCAATTTTGTTAAAGAATTTACTGACTCCAATTTCTAAATTGTGGCACTTTTCCTCTAACTGTGTCACCAAGATTTTCTTATTAAGCACCTTCTTGACTTCTAGAATTGTTGTTGTCTTGTCCTCAACTCAAAGTGCCTCCAATTCGAACCTGTTCCTGGAATTGAGAAATATGATGATGTTATTTGTTGTCTCGGGCATGTCCCCAAGATCCTTGGTTGCTTTAGTTATGGCATCATTTACCTGTTCAATCAGTTCTTTCTGTTCAAATATGGTTTGAATAGAAGCCCATATTTCATTCGTAGATTCAATTATGCTTGTCAAAATGATCTCCTTTTCCTGGCCAATGGTCTGACCAATGGAAGCTTCGCTCTCTGCCTTTATCAATATTTTGATCTGCTTTTGGGCTCTTTGTATTTCTATTTCATGTGCATTGTCAGATCTTATCTTTAGTTCCTTCAAGGTGTTAATTTATGCTTCCATATTTTTAATATCTTATGTTTGTATGGACATATTCTCCATGGCTTTAGCCAACTATTCTGTGCCACCTAATGTTCTTATAGTTGTTGATGTAGCTAAAGGGATGACTGCAATAGGAACAACATTCAAAGGAATAATGGCCATATCTATTGCTTTTTCCTTTTCCTTTACTAATTTCTCCATTTCTGTCTCCATCTACTTCAGTTGTGCTGACTGCTCCATTATCAACTTCATCATCTCTAATTTTTGTGCTTAATTCTCCTCTATGTCCTTTGTTAGAGGGTCTTCAGTAGCTGACATTTTAAGTTGCTTTCTGAGGGCTGCAATATCTATGTTTTTCTTCTTCAGGACCTTTTCCACTGCCTCTACATCTGTTGGATCATATCCAGTCTTTACAACTATGTCCTCCAAGGACTTCATTTTGGCATCTTTTGCAAGTGAAGAAATATTCTCCATTTTTATTTGTGACTTAATATTAGCCAATGATACCTGCAATTTACATAGGCTCCTTGCAGTGCTAGTCAAGCTAGATGTGATCATCTCTCCAATTTTCTTGTGCATCTCCATCTGATCTATTGGGTGGATGTCCTTGACATTAAATTCAAAATTTTTATGCTTGAAATATGCAGGTGATTTTGGCTGAGAAATATGGGCTTCTAAGAAATCCATACACATCTTTCCTTTCTTTGAATCAAAGGGTGATAGAAGCCTGCTTTTTGAACTATTGGTCTGCTTCCAAAACTAGTTGTAGGTGTTTCTCTTTAATATCTCTTTTTTCTCTTAATCTCCCTGAATGTGTCATATATGTTTTCCTCCTTTTCCCCTATAGCAGCAATAAATGTAGATGTTTGAAACCTTTTCTGTTGAAATGGAATTGTAGCTGAAGATGTAGAAAACACATTTTGACCACCTGCTGGAGAAGAATTAGGAGAATCTCTGATAGTTATGACGGTCTGCTGCTCTAATTCCTTGTTTTGATCTATTTCCATATGGATTCTTGCTCTCTTTCTGTATTTCATTTTGAACTCCCTGCTAAATGTATCAGTCTCCAAAGTAGACTAATAATCTCTTGACCTTTTTCCTATTGCCTCTTTCTCTTGATCTTTACATCTATCTTGCTTGTCTTCTGTACTCTGCTTTTCTTGTGGAGTAGTGGTCTATACACTTGAAGATGAAATCACCTGCTCTCGAGCCTCCTGTAATGTGTTTGTTGCCCACTCTATCTTGTTCATGAATTTCTCAATCTCGGGCTTGTGGGTGTGAATATATGGAGTTGATTTGTTTTTAACCCTCTTCTTAGAGATGATGCCCAGTGGTTCATAAGACCAAGTAAAACTATGTGTGAACTTCATCTTCTTCAGAATCTTGTCGGCCTCTTCTCCTGTTGCTCTATTGTTGCAAATGAAAGGACCAATTTGGGATTTGATCCTAAACTAAGACTTAATTTTGGCTTATACAAAATGTACCTCATCTAGATTAATCATTTGCCTGATGTACTCTAGGGAAAATATGATCATGGGGAGGAACTTTGGCAGCTTGTAAGGGGCCAACTCACACCCATATATTATAATTTTTTTGTAGTTCTGGTACAAGTACTAGTCTCCATTTCTGGCTTGGTCTGAAAACTACATAATCTTTATAATATATTCATTTATCATTGGTTCCGTTGTACCATTGAGGATGCTCATTGTTGGAAGGAAAAACATTTCAAAAAATCTTTTGTAGGTGTAATGCTTATGTTCTTTCATCAGCATTGTTGTCCAAAAGATAATTGACTGAGCTTGGGAGTCTTCATTAACTTTTCTCATTGTGAATTGGAACTTGCTTGCCTGAAAATACACAAACATATAAACCAGGACTGAAGTGTATTTAAACACCTCCTTTGATGAAATTTTACAAACTGGTCATGAAGTGCATGTTCCAGGAATTGACTGAAATTAAACATAATTGAGGGTTTAGACTGTGATGACAGTATAGACAGGAAGCCTATCGTTGGCTCATCTATCCACTGATCTGAATGGTATGCTAGTAAGTAAGAAAGGAAAGTGACTATGTTTTGAGTCCTATCATGGAAAGTAGAATATGCATAGGGAGGATTTGACTTGGGCAATGGAGTGTCTGTAGCCATGAATAACTCAATTGTTTTGGCTCTGCTGGCCAAATCCAATTTTCGGTATAATTCTCTGAGGGATTCATAAGAAAAAGGTGTGGTTTCTTCAAAAACAGGAGCTTGCATAATTTTCATGACTGACTGGGCACTAATGGTGAAAATAATTTCTCCTGTGGGGGCACCATAAACTCTCTAGATAATATCATAACAGGCATGAAATTTTCTAATAAATTCAGGGCACCTGTGGGTTTTTGGGAATATATAATAAGGTAATTTAGTGTCCCACGGCCCTATATCATTAACCTCATCGATGATCTTGTCTTCCAACCAATAATATACATCGAAAAATGAAAACGTTGAAAGAGTTTCATGTATTTTAAAATCTCTGTCGACCAAGGCCACGTGGTCAAGGTCCACATGAGGGTGAACCATTGGATTAAATTTTTCTTGTTATTTATTCTTTGGAGGAATTACTCTCTGGAACTAAAACTGACAGTGTTTTTGCAGGTGCATAGAAGGGGATTAGAAGAAGAGGGAAGAAATAAAAGGGAGTGTTGCTGATCAGAATGGGAATTGGGAGAACAATGGGATTGAAGAAGGGGGAGTTCTACTGATATAAAAACAAATGAAAACTTTCACACGTTCTCTTGACATTTGTAAAACCTTAACTTTGATTACTTGTTACAAAAGAAACATGGAAGCAATGTAAACTTTGAAACAAGTGAGGGAGAGTGATTTTGTAGGGTGACAGGGTTACCATTGACATGGCGCGGGCCCGTTGTGTAACAACTTAAGAAATTATATGCTTAACGAGCCTTTAGGCAGGAGCAGAGGAGATTGGGTGGATGTGACAGGAGTGGTCGTCATGGCGCAACAGGTATGTCAGGGAATTAACGGTCAATGGTGCGATTTAGATATGTTGGAAACTGCTTTTTGCAGGGGGTCATGGACGGTAAGTGAAATGGAGTGGAGGGGGTGGGGCACAGGTGAAAAAATATTAGCGCTCGACATGTAGCAGATGGGACAGTTTGGGGAACTACCCATTTTGGAACCCCCCGCCCCCCCTTGAAATTAACGATCGGAGGATGACGAGGGGACGGAAAAGAGTGTGGGCCATTAGATGAGATGGAGGGGGAAGAGATGAGATGGAAGGTGGTAGGGGTTTAACGGTGATGAGATGGGTGAGTGAATGGTGGGTTCCGGTGAATAAATGTCGAGTGTGGGTATAGTTTCGGGACTTAGGATATTTGGATATGACATGAAATATGTCAATTATATTTCAAAAATGAATTAATCTCGAAAACTTAGGATAAGCCTTTTCTTTTTTATTTTTCTCCATAACAAAAGAATACAAGAAATACTTTAAATAAGGCTTTGGATAAGAAAGGACAATGAATATGTGTTGAGTCCTATCCGAGAAATTAGAAGATGGATAGGGAGGATTTGACTTGAGCAATGGAGTGTCTATAGCCATGAATAACTCAAGTGTTTTGGATTTTCTGGAAAAATCCAATTTTTGGTATAATTCTTTGAGGGATTCATAGGAAAAAGGTGTGTTTTCTTCAATAACAAGAGCTTGCATCATTTTAATGATTGATTGGGAACTAATGGTGAAAATAATTTTTCATGTGGGGGAAACAAGGGTCGTCTGGTTAATATCATAATAGGCATGACATTTTCTAATAAATTCAGGGAAACTGTGCATTTTTGGGAAAATATAATAAGGTAATTTAGTGTCCCACAACCCTATATCATCAACCTCATTGATGAGCTTGTCTTCCAACGAACATTATACATCAAAAAGGTCAAACGATGAAAGAGTTTCATGTATTTTAAAATCTTTGTCGACGAGGCCACATGGTCAAGGTCCACATTTGGGTGAACCATTGGATTAAATGTTTCCTGTTATTGCTTCTTTGCAGGCATTAATTCTCTCTGGAACTGAAATTAACAGTGTTTTTGCAGGTGCACAGAAGGGGATTAGAAGAAGAGGGAAGAAAGAAAAGGGATTTTTGGTGATCATAATGGGAATTGGGAGAAAAAGGGGATTGAAGAAGGGGGAGTTATACTGATCTTTAGAAAATTGAAAGCCTTCATGCGTTCTCTTGAGATCTGTAAAACCTTAAATTTGATTAACTATTACAAAAGAAACACGAAAGAAATGTAAACTTTGAAACAGGTGAGGGAGAGTGATTTTGTAGGGTGACAGGATTACTGTTGACATGGCCTGGGCCCGTTGGGAAACGACTTAAGAAATTAAATGCTTAACAAGCCTTTAAGCAAGAACAAAGGTGATTGGGTGGACATGACAGGAGTGGTTTTCATGGTGCAATGGTTATGACAGGTAATTAATGGTAAATGACACGATTTAGATATGGTGGAAACAACTTTTCACAGGGGGTCATGGACACTAAGTGGAATGGAGTGGGGGGGTGTGAAAATTTCAACGCCTGACATGTAGCATATGGGACGGTTTGGGAAAACTCCCATTTCACACACCCCCACCCCCACGCCCCCCCCCCCCCCCCCTCGACGTTAACTTTCAGAGGATGAGGTGGGGCCAGAAAAGAGTGTGGTACGTTAGATGAGATGGAGGGGGCGGAGATGATATGGAAGGCGGTAGGGGTTTAACGGTGATGGTGGGGTCGGGTGAATAAATGTGGAGCGGGGGTATAGTTTCAAGACTTAGGATATTAGGATATGACATGAAATATGTCAAGTACCTTTTAAAAATGAATTAATCCTAAAAACTTAGGATAAATCCTTTCTTTTTATTTTCCTCCATAACATGATAATATAAGAAATCCTTTAAATAAGGCTTTGGAATTAATTTCATGTATCTCCATATTTATTTCTCTTTCATTTCGACCTACCCTTTCACCATTCTAACCATTTTTTATCATTCTATTACAGGGTGCATTTAGGCTTGCAGACCCAATTTTCTTTTTCTATAAAACTCTAACCTACTCTATCCCGTATTCCTTCAATTAACTCAGATTAGACTGTTGAGTCAATTTTATTTCTACCTAACTGTTGATCTGCCAATATTAAATTATTTGGAAAATCCTTATTTTCTAACCTATCCAAAAAAATATTAAAATTGTTCAATCATGCTTCGACTATATGATTGAAAAAACTAATCTAATTAGCAGTGGCATTTTGATTTGCAGCACTTTTAATATTATTCTTTTTTGGGGGTTTTCTTCCTTTTTCCTTTTTCTTTTTTCTTTGGAAATCATTTGAATATTAAAAATCATGTATAATATGAAATTGAATCTTATGAAATATCCAATCAGCTTGATATCCTATAATTTATAGGACCCTAACAGTTCCCTTGACTGGATCTACAAAATACCATGGGCATAAAACCATCATTCCGAAAACCATGTCCAAACCCATGAAAAAAACCATAAACAGGGTTTTCCACTTAATATAGTGTCCAAAAAAAAATTCTTCGGGGCATTACCCCAGACCCTGTGCAGGGGGCTAACGCTCCCTGTAAACCCCCTGACAGGTGAAGATGTGCCCCCCTGTGACACCCCTGCTGCACCCTACGCAAGTGTAGGGGTGCTGTGATCCAGGTGGATATTGGTGGTCACCCGCATATTCCACTTGGGGCTCCACAATTGTCTATTTCAGTTTTTCAGTTTCGGCACAGTTTACTATTTTTAGCAGTTTTTCGGGTCCTAAACTTCCGGAGCCGTTTTGAGGCCCTAAACGACGTTTTTTGGGAAAACGGAGGGAAACATGGGTCCATGGACCGATGTTGCCCGTTCCAAATTTGTAGTCCTCGGATAGATCTTTCTAACGAGGTATGGTACGCGTCAAACAGAGATCGTATGCCAAAGTTACGCCCCTGGGAAGTTGAAACACCAATTTACCCAAACGGGGCCCATGGTTTTGGCGCTTCATCTCCTAGGGTTAGGGTTTTGGCTGTTTAGGATTTCCCATTGTTTCTAAATAATAAATAGGCCCTCGAGCCTCATTGTAACTCAGTTCAGAGGCCTGTAGCCACCACATCTCTTCTCAGAGATAGGTACCAGCGCCCTAGCTAGTTTTATTTCCATTCTGTCTGTAAGCAAATTTCGGTTCTTTGATATTAATGAAATGAAGTGTTATTTCCGCTGCATCTCTGTATTTATGGTTATATGTTTATTCTGTTGCGTTCCTGCATAAATCCGGATCGGTGGTATCGGAGGGTCTTCTTTTTCACGATCCTTGCTTGCATGTCCCCAATGAGGTCGGGGTATGGGGGCTAGGGCTCGTACGACGTGGAACAACTGCAAGATCGGCCATGAAACCTCGACGGACGCCCATGAGACGAAAAAGAGAAAGATGAGGAGCGGAGATCCTATCAAAATATTGCTCGAGGCCCTCGAAAAACAAAGGAATGCGATGATGGATAACTTTGTTCAGATCCTTCAACGGCTACCCACCGGCGGTGCATCTGCATCCAGCAGCCACTCTGGAGGCGGGACTCCTTTTAAGGTACAATTAAATTTTGACATTCCCATATTTGAGGGTCAAATAGACGCAGATGCTGTAGATAAATGGTTGAATCTGTTAGAAGGATATTCTCGGTTCATGACTTTTCAGACCGGGAGAAGATTATTTTTGCACTCCTCAAAGCTACCCCCCATGTTAAGGACTGGTGGGAAACCTACTGTGAGAACAAGGACCAGACAGAACCCTCTCTGTTCTCGGCTGTACCTACTTGGAATTCTTTCCGAGACGCCGTCAAGGAACAGTACTATCCCGTGGGGAGCTATGAGGACAAGTACATACAATGGACCACGCTGCGACAACAAATGGATCAAGATGTGCATGAGCTGACGAATCTGTTCCATACCCTGCGCACAAAGTTGGGTATCAAAGATTCAGAGAAACATCTGGTGCTAAAGTATCGCAGTTGTCTGCACAGATACATTCAGGAGGAAATGGATTTCCTCGACATCTCCTCGCTTGGTACGGCATACCGGTATGCTGCCAAGATTGAGCAGAAATTCAAGCAGAAGAAGCGAGACTTTGGATCTGCGAATCAAAAGCAAGGGAAAGGTGCTTCCAAACAGCAGAACAAAGGACCGAGCCAAGGCATGGCGGCTAAAGACAACTCATCGAAGCCACAAGAAAAGAACAGCACCGCAAAGCCAAAGAAGGACACGGGAAAGTGGTGTGAGTTCCATAAGAGCTCCACTCACAACACAAGTGAGTGTCGGGCCAAACAGTCGCTAGTGGCCGAGATGAGGGCTTCTGAGTCAGATGCATGCTCTGACTCCGAATCAGAACCTGAAAAGGCGAATGAAAAAGGGAAACAGATTATTGATGCGGAGCCCAACGCCACTGTTGCCACTGCAAAGATCCAAAAGGAGGAACCGGAAGATCGAGAGGAGGAGGAACGTCTCTTCCACTCCCAAATGTGGGTAAAGGGCTCCCCGGTACAGTTCATTGTCGACAATGGGAGCCAAAAGAACCTCATTTCAGCAAATGCCGTGAAGCGGTTGGGCTTGCCGACCACAGCTCACCCACATCATACACCATCGGGTGGCTTCACCAAGGACGAGATCTCCGGCGTCGGCCCGGCGGTGTCGCCTTCCCTATAGCATCAAGCCCTTCACGGATGAGGTATTGTGGTGACGTGCTCTATTGATGTTTCGATGGTCGTATTAGGACAACCATACTTGTGGAAGCGTCATCTTTGTGTGAGTCCAGCTAGGCTTTTGTTATTGTTACTTTGGGAAATAAGTTGTACGGGATACCGGAAGTGCCACCTCTGCCCGCTATCTCTTTGGTTGCGCAAAACAATCACGGTAAACTCATTCCAAACCGGGGAAATTACGTTTTCACGATGATCCGCCCTCGGGGAAAGAAAGGCTGGCCAGCCCACGACACTCCGGACAGGGCTCCTCTGCACAACAACAACAAATGGATAAGGTTGTGGAGGAGTACGGGGACATATTCACCTCACCCACAGGGGTTCCTCTGCACTGTCAGGTCAAGCACCCGATCGATCTGACCCCCGGTGCGCCGCTACCTAATGGGCCAATCTATCGGCGCTCTATTATCGAGAATGATGAAATCAAGAGGCAGATTCAGGAGCTGTTGCAGAAAGGTCACATCAGACCAAGTTCATCGCCCTGTGGGAGCCCGATCGTGGCTCACCCACATCCATACCCCATCGGGTGGCTTCACCAAGGACGAGATCTCCGCGTCAGCCAGCAGTGCCGCCTTCCCTATAGCATCAAGCCCTTCACGGATGAGGTATTATGTGACGTTGCTCCTATTGATGTTTCTGATGTATTATTAGGACAACCATACTTGTGGAAACGTCATGCTGTGTATGAGTCTCGACCTCGTGCTGTTATTATTACTTTGGGAAATAAGTTGTACAGGATACCAGAGGTACCACCTCCTACGACTATCTCTTTGGTTACTGCAAAACAATGCAGTAAGCTCATTTCCCAAACCAGGAAATTCGTTTTCCCGATGATCCGCCCCCAGGGCAAGAAGAAGACTGTGGCCACGACCTCCAGACAGGGCTCCTCTGCACAACAACAACAAATGGATAAGGTTGTGGAGGAGTACGGGGACATATTCACCTCACCCACAGGGGTTCCTCTGCACTGTCAGGTCAAGCACCCGATTGATCTGACCCCCGGTGCACCGCTACCTAATGGACCAATCTATCGGCGCTCTGTTCTGGAGAATGATGAAATCAAGAGACAGATTCAGGAGCTGTTGCAGAAAGGTCACATCAGACCAAGTTCATCGCCCTGTGGGAGCCCGATCGTGTTGGTACAGAAGAAGGATGGGACATGGAGACTCTGTATTGACTATCGGGCACTGAACAAGATCACTGTCCGGAATAGGTACCCAATCCCACGGATTGATGACCTTTTGGACCAACTCAAAGGTGAAAAATATTTCAGCAAGATCGACCTGAAGTCTGGGTATCACCAGGTACCAATTGAACCCTCCGATGTGTGGAAGACTGCCTTCAAAGCCAAGGAAGGCCTTTTCGAATGGGTGGTCATGCCTTTCGGGTTGACGAATGCTCCCGCCACCTTCATGAGGATGATGGATGACATCTTGCGGCCATTCACCAACTCATTTGTAGTGGTGTACTTGGATGATATTATGATCTTCAGCCAGACTTGGGAAGAGCACCTTCACCACATCCGACAAGTCCTCCAAACACTACGGCAACACAAGTTGTGTGCCAATTTGGAGAAGTGCACTTTTGGCATGACCCAGGTTCAATATCTGGGATACATTATTGATGAAAGGGGGGTGCATGTGGATCCGGCCAAGATCCAAGTCATTCGGGATTGGCCAGCCCCAACCACTATAACAGAGCTTCGCAGCTTTCTGGGTCTTGCTAATTTCTACCGGAGGTTCATGTTGGGATTCTCTCATATCACTTGGCCCTTGAGTCAAGTCACCAAGGGAGGAGCGAGAGAAATTTTTTTTTGGTCGGAACCTCAACAGAAGGTGTTCACAGAATTGAAAAATCGCCTCTGTTCTGCCCCAGTGCTCACTTTACCACACTTGCAACAGCCATTTGAGATCGAGACAGATGCCTCTGACTATGCTATTGGGGCAGTTCTTACTCAACAGGGACATCCAGTGGCATTTCACAGTGAGACATTGTCTGACACAGTTCGCAAGTACCCCACATATGACAAAGAAATGTACTCCATTGTGGAAGCTTGTCGACAATGGAAGCATTACATTTTGGGGAAGGAAACAATCATCCACACAGACCACAGGCCCCTGCAGTTCATACAGACACAAGGGAAGTTGCAGAATGATCGCCATCAGAAGTGGTCTACATATCTGCAACAGTTTCATTTGAACATCAAGTATAAGAAGAGTAGCACCAATCATGTTGCAGACTGCCTCAGCCGACCACCGATCGTGGCGCTCACCACTGTGCTCAACTCTTGTGGGCACGAGACTTCTGATTGGCCGCTTCTCTATGAGAGTGACCCGGAATTCGGCCAAACTTACAAGGCACTCTTGGGGGGTACGCAAGTTCCAAATTTTCACCTCCAAGATGCACTTTTATGTCACATGGGACACCTTTGTGTTCCTTCAAGCGAGCGTGCCAAGATGATATGGGAAGCACACTACAGCCGAGTCGTTGGGCATTTCGGGGTCGAGAAAACAGTAGCAATCCTGCAGAAGTATTTCTATTGGCCGAACCTTTGAAAGGATGTCGAGAAGCACATCAGATCCTGCACTGCTTGTGCCATTGCCAAACCGACCATCAAGAAGCAAGGCCTATATACTCCACTACCTACCCCTAGTCGACCGTGGGAATCCATCTCCATGGATTACATGTCGGGCCTGCCTTCTACTAAGAATGGAAATGACTGTGTTTTCGTGGTCGTTGACAGGTTCTCGAAGATGGCCATCATGGCGGCCTGTAAGAAGAATATCACAGCAGAAGCCACTGCTAAACTCTTCTTTGAACGAGTGTGGGTGCACTTTGGGATCCCACAGTCTATCATATCGGATCGAGATAGCAGGTTCCTCAGCACATTTTGGTCCAGCCTCTGGTCAATGTTGGACACAAAGCTCACCAAGTCCACAGCTTTCCATCCCCAAACAGATGGCCAGACAGAGGTCGTCAACAGAATGATTGTACACATTCTGCGCATGTACAATTCAAAGCATCCACGCACATGGGCCGAGAGCCTCCCTTATGTACAACATAGTTATAATCGGGCTCTCCACAGTTCAATCGGCCATAGCCCCTTTCAGGTGGGCTTGGGATTCCAGCCACTATGTCCCATTGACGTAGCCATGCCATTTGCAGCTGCTCAGGCCAATTCAGCTCATGTTCAGTCTGAAGTTGACAAAGCCAGTAGCTTCATCGAGCGCATTCAACACATCCGCCAACAGGTTCATGATATATTGGACAGAGCCAATGCCAAGTACAAGCAACGCCATGATCAACACCGGGTGCCACACAACTTCCGGGTGGGTGACAAAGTATGGCTACATTTGCAGAAGGAGCGCCTCACTGGACCCCACCGCAAGCTTCGCCCGCTCCGATACGGGCCGTACACCATCACCAAGGCTGTAGGGAACAATGCATTCGAGCTCAGTATTCCACCATTCCTTAGTCTGCACCCAGTCTTCAATGTGGATCGCCTTCGTCCTTACTTCCCACCTCTACTGGACACCTCGGACATTGCAGAACAACTCACACCAACTGAGTTAAATCCAGACTGCATGGAATAGGCCACCATAGATTGCATCATGGACATGCAAATCAAGAAAACTCGCTAGCAGAAGATCCAACTATATCGGGTTGTCAAAGCTGGCCAACTCCTGCACCAAGGAAAGTGGTTCACCAGGGACCAAGTTCAGCAGAAATTTCCTCATCTCATGGAGGAACTTAACGCAATGGGGACCATTGCTTCCTAAGGGGGGAGGAATGATCCGGGTGGATATTGGTGGTCACCCGCCTATTCCACTTGGGGCTCCACCATTTTCTATTTCAATTTTTCAGTTTCGGCACAGTTTACTATTTTTAGCAGTTTTTCGGGTCCTAAACTTCCGGAGCCGTTTTGAGGCCCTAAACGACGTTTTTTGGGAAAACGGAGAGCAACATGGGTCCATGGACCGATGTTTCTTGTTCCAAATTTGTAGTCCTCGGATAGATCTTTCTAACGAGGTATGGTACGCGTCAAACGGAGATCGTATGCCAAAGTTACGCCCCTGGGAAGTTGAAACACCAATTTACCCAAACGGGGCCCATAGTTTTGGTGCTTCATCTCCTAGGGTTAGGGTTTTGGTTGTTTAGGATTTCCCATTGTTTCTAAATGATAAATAGGCCCTCGAGCCTCATTGTAACTCAGTTCAGAGGCCTGTAGCCACGACATCTCTTCTCAGAGATAGCTACCAGCGCCCTAGCTAGTTTTATTTCCATTCTGTCTGTAAGCAAATTTCAGTTCTTTGATATTAATGAAATGAAGTGTTATTTCCACTGCATCTCTGTATTTATGTTTGTATGTTTATTCTGTTGCGTTCCTGCATAAATTCGGATTAGCTTCATGAGCCACTTTGGGCCATGAACAATGGTGATGTTGGCCACTCTTTGGGAGATCTTGGAGAGATGATGTACTCCTCATGGTGTGATTCATCAACACCAACTATCATACACCTTCTCCAAGAATGCAAGAAGGATGGGGCAGCAAACAAGTGTCGGGGAGAACTCTTGTCATATCATATTCTATGGATGTTAGGAGGAAAACTGCGCTGGTTGCACATGAGGGACTATTGTCCTTCTCCCTTATTGTATATGGCAGCTAGCATGATCTTACTAATGATCCCACATGCTGAAGATTCTCTTCATTTTGTTGGGAACATGGTTGGAGGAGAGACACATTTGTGGGGTGTGTCTTTGGGGGAGAGAGGCCCTACTTTTTTTGCACTACATGTTCCAAGGGTCGCATGGGAAACTATATGGCCACCATTTCATACCACTTGTTTCTTTATGATGTGGACCATATGTTTGGTTGGAACACTTGGGGCATGCCTCTCATGAGTAATTGGGAGGAGATTTTCTATGAATTACCAAGATGGAGGGTGATTCATTTTATTTGGATAATAGCATGGAGGAGGGAGACCTCCATTGATGATGAAATTCCCCATGATTGTCATCACTTCTTTCTTGAGAAGGCCATGGATCAGAAATAAGGTTTCCATAACAACCTTCCATTCTTTCATGATGAGAGCCATTGGGTTTATTCACCAAAGGAGAACTTGTGCACTTGGGAGGAGCCATTGGGAGGTGGAATTTTTGAAAAAATTCTGAAGCAATGGAGGAGACAATCGGATGGAAGGGCCACAAGAGGAAGAGGGGAGATTTTGCAGCACCCTTTTAGTTGCTTGAGGACAAGCAACATTTGGGAGGGGTAGACTGTAATATTCCTAAATTAGCTTTAGCTAATGGAATATTAATTTTGTCTCTTGAAACTTAGATTGATGAATAAATGGGCAAGGGGGCTCATAATTTGCTCAAGTATGAATACAAATCCATCCTAGTGTGAAAGGGCATCATGTAATAACCAATTAAAGCATCCACATGTGTGAACAAGGTCTAAAATATTTGGGCAAGGTCAAGTTTGACCAATTCAACACGATTTATTCTCAAAGAAGTGGATCCTACATAAAGCCAGCTCAATGTGAATAGAGATCAATCCAGCTACATAAAATGAAGGCACCTTGAGTGTGAAAAGGGACAAGGCATGAAGAATCATTCAAGGTTGACCAAGTCAACAAATTTGTCTAGATACATTGCGCCATCTTGTTGGACAATGCAGTTTTTGTGGAGGAGCCTTTGCATGGAAACAACCTCATAGTGGGAGGGACCCTTGGTGAGGAAGCTCATCAATTATATAATGAAGGAAGTGGCAAGAATATGGAAATATTGGAGATTATATTTTCATGAGGTCTACTTAGAATTCCTGCATACTTGGCTGTTTAGCTAAGTTCTTGCACTGCTTAGTGCAAGGGTTTTCCCGGGTGGGGATTCCCTACTCTTTCTTGGAGATCTTACTTGAGAAATCTAAGAGGAGGTTTCTGACCTAAATTTTCCACTACCTGGTGTTGGGCCAAGTACCTACCTTCAGCAAAAATGCATTCCTTTCAGAAAATTGCGTTATTTCTTAAGGTGTGGACTGAAAGGGTTGAAAACCCAAATTGGAGGAGCTAGTTTCCCAAGAGGAGGATCAACCTTTCTTTGGGAAAGCTAGAGGAAGCATCTACAACCATTTCTTTGCATGTTCAACCATATTATGTAGAGCTTCAGACATACAACATTATTCAGCCACATATTTGCAACAGCTCTTCTTGTATATCTTTTCTGTCAAGAAACCCTTGTCGGGTCTTCTTAGATCTGTATAAAAGAGATTAGATCTCTGTTTTTATGCCTCATTGAGTATTATAATAATAATATCAGATATATTTCTTTATTTTCTGATTTAACCTCTCTTTAGACTGCACATTCTCTTATGTAGCAACTCCGGCATTTTGCAGTCTTGGGGTTTTGGCAATTTCTATGTGTTTTGAGCATGGGAGGCTTGTCTAACTATGCTAAAGGAATTTGTTTCTGAAAATATTTTTCATGCATGTCCTATATTGTCTATTCTAAGGGACACAACCGTTATTTTTCACAGTTATAACTCAAATATTTAGAAAATAATGTTTTGGGGTCAGAACTGCTGCTTTTCCCCACTTGGTGACATTGTAAAAAGGCATAGTTTGTTGCTGTGATTGTTTTATGAAAGATATGTGTTTAAATACATTATATCAGGTGATCAATTTCTGTTCTCCAACTTTGGAATACCTTAAGGTATTCTTATTTTTGTAGAAAATTCCAGATTTGGAATATTACAGTCTTAGGGAAGATAGTCAAAGTTGAAGTAGAATTAGTTGATGCTAAACTCAATTACAATATTATACTCAGTCACAGTTGAACTCACACTATGATTTTTGTCCCGTCCATCCCCTTCCTTGTTTTGAAATTTCCACATGAGGGCAAGATTGTTACTGTCGATCAATTGTCATTCTTCACCTCTTCTTCCGAGAACAACGTTCTGTATGTGGATAAGATCCATACTCCCTTTGAGAGCGTTGGGCCAGGTCTCTTCAAGGATCTAGCCTATCCCAGTTTGAAGCCTGTTCACCGGCATCTTCATTCGGTGCACCCTAGAAAGGCTGCAGCCATTAAAGGTGAAGTTGAAAAACTTCTCAAAATTGGTTTCATTTATCCAATTCCCTTGACAGATTGGGTTTCAAACATCGTTCTTGTTGATAATAAATAGGGAACTATCTGTGTCTGTGTTGATTACCGTGAGATAATTCGGGCCTATCCTAAGGATAATTATCCTACTCCCTTCATCGATCAGATCATTGACGACTGTGCCGGGAGTGAAATTTTTTCCCTTATGGACGACTTTTTTGGATATAATCAGATTAACATTCTCCCGGATGATCAAAAAAAGACAAATTTTATCTATCCTTGGGGTACCTTTGCATACAAGAAACTACCTTTTGGCTTGAAGAATGCCGGGGCAACTTTCCAGTGAGCGATGTCCAATGCTTTCCATGACATTCGTCATATCATTCAGCCTTACCTGGATGACCTTCCAGCTCATTCAGCTAAGCGTAGGGACCATTCAGACCATCTTCGTTAGATATTTCTTCGTTGTAAACACTATAACATTCGGCTTAATCCACATAAATGTGTCTTCTATGTTGATTCCGGTAGACTTTTAGGGTTTATTGTGTCTAAAGACGAAATTCGACTCGATCCACTCAAGGTTGAGGCTATTGTCAATCTCCCCTCTCCATCCTCATTACATCAGTTGTAGAGTCTGCAAGGAAAGGCGAATTTTCTATGTCGTTTTATACCGAACTATGCAAAAGTAGCTAAAGGATGCACACGCCTTCTGAAACAGGACGTCCCTTTCTATTGGGATGAGATTTCTCAACAATATTTTGATGCACTCAAGACGTTGGTGGTCAACACTCCTTTATTATGTCCTCTGGATTATCACCATGAATTTTCCCTCTATTTGGCTACAGCTTTTAGTACAATTGCCATGGTTTTGGTACAAGATGATGATGACGGTAACGAACATGTTATTTATTACCTGTCTCATAACCTTCTTGACCCTGAAACGTGTTATGCTCATGTCGAGAAGTTAGCACTAGCTGCGGTCCAGGCCATTCAACACTTTCATCATTATATCCTTTTGCGTACGGTGACTTTGATGTACGATTGCAACCCCATGACCTATATTTTGTCTCGACAATTGCTCGGGGGAAAATACTCGAAGTGGATCATTATCCTTCAAGAGTTTGATTTGGAATTTAATGCTGCTAAATCCAAGAAATCACTATTTTTTGCTGATTTTATTTGTTCCCTCCCTTCCGACTCCGCTCCGTCTCATTCTGAGGACTGTATTCCGGACGATACACTTTTCTTGATTAACACCCTTGACCCGTGGTACGGTGATATCATCGTATATCTCTAGACTTCCACATTCCGATTTGAGTTGACAAAAGATGCCCATCGCCATATCCGGCATCACTCGCAACCTTATCGTATAGTCGGAGATATGCTCTATCGCATTGGAGTTGATTCCATACTTTGCCGATGTTTGACCCTCGAGGAAGATGAGAAAGTATTTAATGGTTGTCACAGTGGCATCTGTGGCGTCTGTGGTGGTCACATGTCTGGCTATGCTACAACACAAAAGATACTTTGTTCTGGTTATTTTTCGCCTTCCATTTTCAAAGGCTGTATTGTTGTAGTTCATAAATGTCATGATTTCCAAATTTATCAACACAAGATGCGTGTGCCACCCATTCCTCTTCACCCTGTCATTACCGTTGGTCCTTTTTCGAAATGGGGCATCGATTTTATGACGTGTAACCCTCACTCGGCCAAGGGGCATGCTTATATCATCGTAGCCATGGACTACTTCACCAAATGGGCTGAAGCAATGCCTACACTTGCCCTTGACGGTAAGACAACTACTCAGTTCATATTAAATCATATTATTTCTAGGTTTTGTGTCCCTCAAGCCATCGTTGCCAATCATGGTTCCTATTTTCGGCATTATATGGTGGTGGAGTTGACTTCTAAGTTGGGTCTGCATCACGACATCACAACGTCGTACTACCCTCAAGCCAATGGCCAGGTTTAAGCTGTGAACAAAGTTCTTGTCACAATGCTTCAACGTACGATTGGGATCCACAAATCAAACTAGCATCTCATGTTATTTTCGACTCTCTGGTCATACCGAACTTCGACTAAGACTGCGACCAGATTCACCCCTTTTCAGTTGGTTTACGGTATGGAAGCTACTATCCCGATTGAGTGTGAAATACCTTTGCTCAAGTTAGCTGTGGAATTAATGCCAAACACTTCAACAAAAGAAGAGTGTCTCCTTTACTTAGAGAGTTTGGATGAAACTCGTCGCTTAGCCGCTTTAGTCATTGAAGCACAAAACAAGCGAGTCAAAGATCATTTTAACCAATCAATTTCCCCTCGTTCCTTTGTTGAAGGAGATCTCGTCCTCCTGTATGACCAAGCTCATGATAAGCTGGGGGTAGGAAAATTTCAACCTATGTGGCATGGGCCATACATCGTTAAACGTGTGTTGCAAAATGGGGCCTATGAGTTAATTGACTACGAAGGTCATCCTCTTCAACAGCCCATAAATGGGTTGTATCTCAAAAAATATTATGCATGAGTCATTCATGCATAACAGGTGTACATAGGTGTTATTGTCATTTTTGTACATGTTTTTTGGTTTGGTGTACTTTGTGAGCATTTTCCTGCTTATTGGGCCTTGATTATTATGCAGATGTATATTACTCCTTATGTCGGTTTCGTAGATGGTGCTTCCCGCAATACCAGGAATTTGTCTTCGGCAGCCTGGGTAATTTATGATCTTGCTGGTGAGTTGATAGATCTACAAGGTATTTTTCTAGGACGAACTACAAAAAATGTCGTTGAATATAGCGTTGTCATTAAGTTATTAACTGAGGCAATAAACCTTGGCATACACGCATTGCTTGTAAATCTAGATTCACAGCTTGTTGTTTTGCAACTCAATAATCATTATTCGTTTAGAAATACACACATTCTGAGATTGTATTTACGTATTCGTTTGTTGGAAAGACATTTTGATTTTATTACTTATCAACATATTCCTAGACGAATGAACACATTAACTGATACAGTGGCTAACATTGTATTAGATAGACATTTGCATAATTTGTAAAAGCATCATCATATGTAAAAGATCCATGTACGAAAATAGATGTATATATATATATATATATGTCGAATGTTTGTAACTGTGTGCATTATAACGTCAAAAAATATATGTATGTTTCTATTACATCCTAAGACATCATGTCTCGCAAAATATGCAGATAAAATAAAACTAGGTGTCTAATTAGCATGGTGCTCGTGATAACATGTCACATCCCATACTAGCCACCTCAACAAGCGGTGAATTCAGCTGGGCACCCCTACAGTATGCCTCTGGTAGGCATGAGGAGCATCATCAAAACGTGCATAATATAGGATTCCTCGGGTGATCCCCTCCAGGTTGTGCACTATCTCGTCTTCCTCGTCGCCCTCGCCTTGAGGGTCGAAATTGCGAGGGATTTGCCTCGCTATTAGTGACATACTGGAAGGTCTCTCCAGGCCAACATCTGCATCACATGGATTTAATGCCAGACCATACATAAAAAAAATAAAATCATAATACTCATAAAACTTAAATTTTTTTTTAGTCTCACCCAAATCTTCATCCCAATCTTCCCCCCTCCGAGAGTGGGAGGTCTAGATCATCAGTGAAATCTGTGCTAGAGTAGGGCCAATCCTCCATGAAAATCAGTTGTCGATGGAGCCAATCGAAAAATTCCAGCCTCCAAGACATCTGTTGGTTGCCCCCCGCCCTTGGCATCAGTGCTGACCATCGAGCCATCCATGGTTCTCTCGTTGGTGGTGTCGTAACTATAACCTCCTGTCACTGATAAATTGGTAATCGTTCCAAGAGGAACGATACCAGGATGGATCCATAACCAAATTTTTTCAGTTTGGCCTTCTTTCATTTGGTTAGTTAGCACTTCATGTTGATGGTCATGACCTCTACCCAATCATAGATGGTCGGAGCCATGCAGTCCACAACAAGAAGCAACTATGTCTTTGTTGCTTCGTGCGGTGCTTGTGATCTCGCAGCTCATGTGATGGTATGAAATACCACGCGTAGTGTCAAATCAGGGATATTTTTTATATCAACTTTCCTACTATCTGAACCTTGTCGTGCTCCTCGACATACCCTGTCGATTACCATGGTCATGTTTTCCATGCAGGGCCGGTTGTCGGTTAGGAGTGGTGCTGCACCCGTCCGCAATAATACTGTGATGAAATATACATCAGAGACATCGATCTCAAGCTCTTGATCTCGTAGGATGAAATTCTGTTGATTTTCGTCCCATATACTGATAAGATATTGTAACAATTCTGGTTGGGTTTGGAGACATGGTGTTAGAAAGAATTTTAGCAAGCCACCGTTTCTGAGGGCTTCCATAACTCCCTCTTTTTCCATGGCCAACTCATCTTCTTCACTATGTTCCCATTCTTGCCATTCTATGACCATTTCGCTCCTTTCTACCTACAAACACAGACATTTGAGTGGTATTAGTCAATATTCATCCTTGAATTTGTAAAAAATTGGGAAAATTGGTGCATAATTTTGCTAGAAATTGGTTTGCACCGTTGGCATGACTATTTCTAAAATAGTCGCGCCAATGGGCGCGCCCTAGTGTAAAAAATCAGGCGGTTAGCGCGACTCTGTGCCCAAAACCTGCGCCAACCATGCAGCCCTAGTTTTTACAATTTATCCCCCAAAATTCAAAATTGACAAATGTAGGAAGTAAGAAATAGCTTAAAATGACAAGAGGGATCTCAGCTCTTACCTGGAGTTGACAGATTTGAAATTGATGTACTGGATTGGCCGCTATCGTTGTCGCAATATTGCACAGTAAAATGGGTAAAAATTGCTCCACAAGAGGTAAAAAGTGAAAAGTAATTATTTTTTACCATTTTTGGCATTTATAACTTTTTCACAACCCTAATTCGGTTTTAAGGCATATTTTTCGATTATTTTATTATTATTTTTCAAAAAATATGTTTTACACATGTCTCTTGTGCAGCGATAGGTTTTTTTCATGCGACAATGATGAAGTAATGAGTTGTATTTTATACTTTTTTGGACTCGGTAAAAACATGAAAAAGTCACTACTGGAGTTATCTTTCAGCTCTTTTCTGACTCTCTAAAACTGAAAATATTTCTGAGATGCTTGTCATTTTGAACTCGTTAAATGGCTATGAAACGATATCTACCCAATATACATTTACCCCTTTTTCGAGCTGGGATGAATTATTTACGAAAAAGGAATACCTTAGCCTATCGTGACTAAGAGGTTCTTTCAGACTTTGTTTTCTACCTTTTTAGATCTGTGAGTCTACCTACGAAAAGTGATTGCTGGAGTTTTCTTTTCTGCCTTCTTTTCAAACTCTCTAAACATGAAAAGATGCCAAGTTCTTCCTTTGTCAGACTCGTTGAACTCTGATGACATCGAACTTTGTCACCATGACTTTATTCGAGTTCCTCCTTCCTAGAGCTCGTAAACTGTACTAGGATGGATTTTTCTGAAGGAAAAACTTACAGTGCAAGCATATTCTATCCCCTTCAAGCTTGTTTTCAAAAATAATTGGGGTACTCGCCAGAAATGGTGGGGGAAAATGGAACCAGATTTTAGTTATGTCGGCAATATGTTGCTCTTGAACATGGCACTTTTTTGCATTTGTGTCGGGTTGGGGACATATCATTTCGTCATTTTTTGCCTCCATGGGTTTGGGTAATCTCTTTTGACCTCTCATTTTCTCTTTGCCACGTCATTATGACCTCATATCCTTTGATGTCAAATACTGCCAAATCCAGTGTCGTGCTGCTGATATGTTCAAGAGAAGTTTGCCTCTAAATTTTTCAACCTCCCTCTGATTCTTTGTTGGTCCTGATTCACAAACATCATATTCCTTTGTCTTGTATCGATGATGTGAGAAACATTAGGGCCCACCTTCGATCGGATGACTTCCTATCGACTTCAGCTCGTTATCCAGGAATCTGATCTAGAGACTCCCTTTTGGTACCTTGGAGCCTCAATGCCTCAATGGCAGGTTCTTCGCATTTGACGTAAGGTCCACATCATTGGCCTTCGATCGACTGACTCTGTGGGTGTTCATCGCCAGATTACTGTTCACATTTCGTGGATTATACCTTTCGTACCTTGAGAGCCATTGTCAATATTGGTGGTTCCTCTCGCGTCTGTTAACAACTTTCATCATTGGCTGGTAATCAGACGATTTTCTTGCATGTTCAACTTCAGCTCATATATTCGCATGCTTGAATTTGTACTTGTTCGGATCGAGACGGAGCACAAGATCCTGGGTTTTGTCTGTTAAAATCTAGGCTGCGAGTTCTTTGTGGATTATCATAACTTATTACATGACTCTTTGACTGGATGGCTGCGACCATACCTAAGTCTATTTAGTGATCTTTACTGCTGGATGGCTGCGTGCATACCTATATCTCAGTTTTTATATACTCTATTATGGATGGATACACCAATGCCACATGTTCATGTATCAGAGATATCATTTGTATTTGTAATTGCAGGTTCTCTGACAGCGGTGCTTGGTTTGAACGCGTTCTCATAAAGCATTTCACCCCTCCCTCTCCCTCGGACCTCATGCTTTAGGGGGCATCTTTTACACAAAATTTTGTCACTGTTACTGAAATCCCCATCCCGCACATTGGAGGGTCATTTTTGTTACTTTTGAAAATTTTCTTGCCTTGCAAAGACCTTCATTGCATCCCTCTACATGAAAGTAACATTCCTCTTGGTGAAATTTTCTTGAACAAAACATCAAAAATCCTTGTTTTTGCCTTGGCGCGAGTAGCCAGTTCTACCCTCGCGCTGATGTGGAAGATTAGCACTAGGGCTTGTGCCACCTGGTGCTCTATCCCAGTGTAATGCCCATGCCAAGCTATTTTGGGAATGTTTTTTAAAAATAGAGGTGGAGGTTCCATTCCAACCACCTCCGGGATGATTCATTAGGAGTGGTTGAACTGAAACGACCACATAATCCTTCCTTTAGTTAGTATTTTCCACCTCCCTTGAAACACTCCTAAAGGATAGGCCTCCCTTCCACCTTTGTAGGGATCCCAGCCTCCTCTTTCTCCTCTATATAAACAAGCCTTCTCCTTTATGAAAAATAGCTAAACAAAGAGAATTATACAGCTGAAATGCTGAACTTGGAGAGTTAAGCTATAGTTGAATAACTGAGTTATTGAGAAGGTAGATCAAGAAGGAACTCCATCAAGAGGTCCCTTATCTCGTCTGAATTCCCTGACGAGCTTTGAGACGTGCTTCTCCCGAGCCCCGCTGGAGGAGACTGCAACGTCAGAGCATGGTTATATCTCTTCTTTCTACCTATTAATATAAATAAGTATTGGCTGGTTCCTATCTTGTGTTTTGTCTTTATAGAATGAAATATGTTAGTATTCTCTAACTGACTAGTAGTTTTTGGATGGAATTAATATGTGGTATTTGGTTATCATTTTCTGATCTTTGTGCAGGTGTCCAAACGCGATAGGTGGAGAGGTTGTGACTTGCCTTCGATCAGGAGTGAGAGGTTCTCATCATCACTACAAGTGTCGACGAGGTTCTCTTTCACTTTTAACTGCACTTGGTGTCTTAATCACTATTGAGGTTGGATTCTTGCCTGTGGGGCAGACCCATGAAGACATAGATGGAACCTACAAAAGAATTTTTTCCAACCCAAAAGTAAAGATATATATTCTTTACCTGAAATGATGGATACATATTGCATAATTGAAGAAAATCGAGTGTTTCAACCTACACTTATTGACAAGGACCATGATTGCAAAAGTTTCATTAATGGATACATCAAGGAGGGAAAATTGCGCTAGTTGTACATCTTAATGTTCATTACTTCCAATTTCTTGTACTCAATGATATTCCAGTACTAAGGTGCAAAGAATCCATTAGAGATATTGAGTGGCCAGAACCAGTTGAGTAATGGAATATAGATGATGAAGGTTGACCTATATCCGATAAGGAACCCATCTTTCTTAGATTCCAAAAATAATGATGCCTATTTCAAATAACTAAAGGAAGGGATAACATCATACATAAAAATGTGGAAAGACACTATCGGGAATGAATATTCACCAATTGTTACAGAGGAATGGAAAAATAAAGTAGTGTATTGGGAAAGAGTTCTTGATACATTAGATGGAATCTATAATGATCATTGAATAATAGATGGAAGTGATTCATCTTTTGAGGATTTTTGGCCCAAGACAAGGCACATTGTTGATGTTGATCGTAATGCACTCCATGTAATCTCAAGTATTATGGATGAAGATTTTGATGATGCAATATATGAACTCGTATATGTTGGACCCAAATGCAACAAGCCAAAGCCAACATTCAATCCAAAGTTTGATGTTCAGAAAGGAAAGATGTTGCTAGTTAGATTAGGAAATGAGAATGCAGGAGAGATGATTTGGATGGCAAAATCCATCTCAGATATACTTAGGGATAATGAAAGTGAGAATCTTCATGTAAAGGTTGATTGGTGGAAGCCTATTTCAGGGAAATATAATGGAAAATTTTTAGAGTAATATTGGATACCAAATCCTGATGACACGGAACTTGGCTCTATTCCAATTAATACCATAGTTTGGGCATGGCTGCCAAAGAAAGAACATTGCAAGAAGACCAAGATAGATAAATATGGTCTAGAAGCTATTCTTGACCTACTTGGGCGAATATCTTAAGATTAGGTTTATATGATTCATGAATGTGATTTTTTTTAAGGATATTTTAATATTCATTCAGACACACTTTTCAATATTTTTTGTATATCAAATATTCTCTTCATATTATTTTTGGAGGAGTTTTATATTATTTAGTATTTCAATGTAATCATGTGGTGATACAAATGACATGACTATGCCATAAAATATTTAAATTTTCAAAGCTTTGTTTGACCAACATGACTTGTCACCATATCAAATATGCATAATCAAATTCAATAATGCACTTAAAAACAACATCTTATAAACTTTGTCTATTAAAACAATAATGGAGTAGCTAATCAGTATTCTATTTAATATAAACCATTTAAACATTTATGAAAAAATGTTAGACATTTGTAATAATGTTTGAAGTGAGTTTTCCTTAATATTCCTTATTATAATTGATCTAAATCAAATTTGTTGTTTTGTTGCACTCTAATTAACAAAAAAAAAATGATTTTGATCATTGAACAACACAACTAGACTTATAAAATATTTCCTCTTATAGACTTTGAAGTGGTGCCAACATTGTACTAGTATAATAAATTTGTACTCAACAGAGGAAAAGTAGTTAGTGTCAATTTAAAATGGTTAATAATAGTAAGAAACACAATATTCATATATCATTAAATAACTTTATAGGTAAGAATCTTTTTACAAAATATATTATTCACGAGTCAAATTTAATACATAAATATAAATATTAATGATAATAGAAATAATGTAACTTGGAATCTAAATTTTAGATGAATGTCAATATGTTCTTTTCAATATAATATCCTTAAACAATCCAGGAATAAAAACTAAACATTTGTAGTTAATAGTTTAGTCAATTTTCTCTCTTTCCTCTTGGATTTGAAAATAATCAAATTGTATTACTTTTTTATTGTTCTAATTCATGATTGATTTTGATAATTAAAATGATTAGTAATTGAGTCGAGAGGCGAGGCTCATTCTACAACCTAGTATGAGGGGATGTGTAAGTTCGACTATAATTTTTTTTGAAGGATCTATTAATATACATTCAAAAACACTTTTCAATATTTAAGTTTTCAAAGCTTTGTTTGACCAACATGACTTCTCAACATATCAAATATGCATAATCAAATTTAATAATGCACTTAAAAATAACATCTTATAAACTATAAAAACAATAGCTTTTAACTTAGTTTTTAACAAAAAAAAGTACAAATAATAAATAATAAATAATTATACTACTACTCTCATTCAACATTTAAATCAGCATTGAATTCCTCTAGGCTCATGTTAAATATGTATTTAAGGTGGATCTATGCTGGTATATATTGGACACATTACTATGATAATTTGTCATTAAATAACTTTATACTTAATATATAACTTGCATATTAATCTATTATTCATCGAGTCAGTCTCAATTAAGCTAGTTTTTAACACAAAAGAAGAAATAATAAATAAATTATATTACTACTCTCATTCAACATTTAAATTGATCGTAAAAAAATATTTTCTCATGTCAACTTTAAAATGGTTCAAACTTCCTACAATAGTATGTAATAATGACGGTGATAATGATGATTATCATCCACTATGACCAAATAATATAGTATATAAGAAGCCATAAATATATTAAGCTAAATTCTTAAGAATTTTATTGCTATGCTAAAAAAATATTAAAATAAGTGTTTCAAGATCATCATAATTTTGTTTAGTTAAAAGATCAAGAAGGTTGATAGTGCCACAAATATTTTGAAATTTAAATCCAAATTTGAGTATAAAGTGGATGATCTAAGAGGTTTTTTCATCTTCAACCATATTACTAGTGTTGCAAAGGCGATAGAATTTTAAATTGTGCCAACCTTGTCTTAGTAATAATCGTAATTTAACACATACCTTGTCATGATATTTACTATATCAATTATAATTAAACGGGTTAATAATAGTAACATACAAAACATTCTTTTCATGTTAAATTTAATCATAATAAAATAACTTTAACAAACTTAGCTTTTAGTACAAACCATAAAAAATATTAAAAGAGATAATGTAAGGAAACCAAGATTAAGATGTGAAATATTTTCTTTTGCAAGTTTATGTAAATTTGTTTTATATACTTTACCATGACAAAATTTTCACCAAAAATGGTGAATATCTATATTAAAATTAGTAAACTAAGTTATTTATAATTCCACATTTTGAAAAAACTTAATCTAGTTAAAATTTCTAAATTCTAGATCGACGGAAAACTTCCAAATTTAATGAAATATGTGTTAACTGTCTAGGTTTGGCTGTCCTAGAAAGATCATAACTGATAATGCTACTGCATTTGGGTCTAAAAAGATGGTAGAATTCTGTCATAAATATCAAATTATATTGGGTCATTCTACAACTTATTACCCTCAAGGTAATGGGCTGGCAGAGTCCTCAAATAAAAGTTTGGTGAACATAATAAAAAAGTTGCTGGAAGATAACAAGAAATCATGGCACAATAAGCTAGTACATGCTTTATGGGTAGACAGATTGATAGTTAAAAAGTCAATTGGGATGTCTCCTTACCAGCTAGTTTATGGCACTTATGCAATATTTCCAACCAGTTTAGGAGTGCCGATCATGAAGCTGATCCAGGAAGTACAATTTGAATATGATGATGTGACAAGGAGAATAAACCAGACTATACATCTACAACAAACCAGAGAGGAAGTATACATCAGAGCACAACAACTACAAGAAAACATCAAGAAGCTATTTGAAAAAAGAACCAAGGCCAGTGATTTTAAGATTGGTGATAAAGTATTGAAATGGGATTCAAGGAGAGAAGATAAGGGAAAACATGGAAAATTTGATAATTTATGGCAAGGCCCTTATCTTATTCAATCTTCCATTGGAAACAATGCATTTTTTCTGCAAGAATTGGATGGAGCTAAATACTTTGGAGGTCCTGTCAATGGCAGGGTTCTCAAACATTATTTTTGTTAACTGATATTTTTAGTTTCAGAGCTTTTTTGTTCGTTGTATATAACACAGTTTTTTAATTTGAAAAAAGAAAATAAAAAGACAATAGAAAAGGAGAAAAAGAGGGCAGACATAAAAGAAGAAAGGTACAACCCCATACCAAAAAAGAAGAGAAAAAAATCTGAAAGTGTGCAAGCTTAAATTCCACTACTTGATAAAACATTGCTATTTAGTCATACAACCTAATCATGACTAGATAGATTTCAATTTACTGTTGATAGGTTAGTGAAGAATGTTTTCCAAACTGTTTAATCTTGGCTTATCAGTAGGTTAGATTAGGATAGAAAGAAATGGATCTAATTAGACCAAAATTTGAGCCAAAAAGAAGAAAAATAATTGGTTCTAACATGCTTAAAATCTGAACCAAGAAAAAAAATATAAAAAGAAACAGCTCAAAAAGATCAAAACCAAAGCTGAAAGAAAGAATGAATGATGTTTTTTTATTTTTTAGATCTTAAGCCTTCACAATTTTGTTTTATTTTATGCAAAATTTCAGTCTATGTGCAGCTTGTTTTTATGCCATAGTCACTTCAACAAATTAGACAGCTTAATCCTGGTTTGAATATCTTTTAAATTTCTATTTTAGAAAATAGATAATAAAATATGTCAGACAGCTTAATCCTGACAGATAGTAGATTAGGTAGAGAATTTATGAGTTCAACAGTTTAATCTGAACTCATGGAAGAAATAAGGGTAGATTTAGATTAGTTTTTCCTGTTTTCAAAAGAACAAAATGTTGATGTCAAATGTTTGAAAGTCCAAGTGCACCTTATGAAAAAAAAATGTTAGGAAAAGTAGGCTGCGTAGGTAGTTGTTTGGGAAATAAATAATTCTGTTTGATGTAAGTATTGATCATCTTTTAAAGCAGCATGATCAAACAAGAAGCAGGTTGTCAATGGATACGGCACAAGTCTGCATCCTAGAGATCAATTTCTGAAGTTCTTGACACCTCCAAGGAGCTGTCATCCCCAAGTGGAGCCACTGTTAGCCATGAATAAAAATTTTTCATGGAAAATGATGGCTAAAATAGGTCTTGAGCCTTCAAGAGATTATTTTCATAGAAAATTACTCATTCTTGAAGCCTTATGGTGTTTTCTAAAAAATCAATCTTCACTGATGTTCCTTCATTAATGTTCCTTCGTTGTTGTTCCTTCACTTCTATTCCTTCACTGCTATTCCTTCGCTGTTGTTCCTTCAATGTTGTTCCTTCGCTGCTGTTCCTTCACTACTGTTCCTTCACTGCTGTTCCTTTACTGTTGTTCCTTCGCTGTTGTTCCTTCACTGCTGTTTCTTCACTGCTGTTCCTTCGCCGCTGTTCCTTGATTGTTGTTCCTTCGCTGCCGTTCCTTCACTGATGTTCCTTCACTGTTATTCCTTCACTGCTATTCTTTTACCGTTGATATTCGGCCCGAAGATCTAACGGTCCCAAACACATTTCGCTTTCATTTCAATAATAAAACCAATCGCTCGTTTTCAACGTGAAATAGGAGGTTTTCGCCTAGACACGTGTCAAACAAAGACTTGTATCACGTTCATTCCCAGCTAAACCGCTTACCACTCATTTCATGCTCAAAAACCATTCGTGGTTTTCTGAAACTGCCTATCCACTATTTCGCACCAAAATTCAAATTAAACCCTGTTTTCGTAGGTTTTGTTCGTAGAATTTCATCCGCATGAAATTTCTTCTCTTCACTGCTCCTTTCACCCCTCGCCCAACCTCTGAAAGCAGTTTAACCCAATACGCGCAGGATTTTATGTAATAGTTTTTTTATGTTGCAGGTTTCATGGCGGATGAGCTGTAAAGCCATCCTACAGTCACGAGTAAGTAACGAAGGGTTAAGGATGACGATCCTCAGGCCAAAATCACGAAGAAATAGATTCCACAGGTTCAAAATCATGGTTTTACCTGTGCCTCATGAGCATTGGTTATACAATGAAACCCTCGATGCGCCAAAGACACCTGTACATTAACAAAGGAAACAAAAGAAGAACAGTGAAAGGCAGTGGAGATTAAAGTTAAAGGTTAAAGTTAAAAAACCGAATATTTAAAGACTTAACCGATGATTTACAAAGATAAAGACACAATGAATAAAGCGGAGAAATGCTTAAAAGATAAAACAGTCAACATAAAAGGTTTAAAGGCCTGAAGATGATTATAGAAGTCCAAAAGCAATAAAAAGGGTTTAAAGCAACAAAGATAGACATATCAATCAAGAAAGCCTCCAAATGCCACATCAGTGAGGCAATTAATCCTCAAAATTCCACCTACCAGCTAATTTGCCTCAAAAGAATACACAGTTAATGCACAGTCAGAGATATTTTCCAAAAGACAACTCAAAAGTAATTTCCAGCTACTAAAAAAACCTCAAAGTCAACAAAAGTGACTAAAGTTGATGAAACTTAATGCAAAATTCAATTAACAGAGTTAAAAACAACAGATAATTTCTCCATTTGGCCCGTCAATGGCCGAGAAGCACTTACTCTATATTAATTGAACAAATAACCCTTTCTTTCACTCCACCTCCTCATTCTTCTATAAATACTTCTCTAAAAGTCAATATTATTATTGGTTGAATACTTGTTGAAAGTAAATAGCTATTGAGGTTGCTGAAGCTCTGTTTTGTAATTGAAGAATGATAAGATGAGATGAGAAGTTTTGAAGCTGTAAAAACCCACTGGAATTGAAGATTGTAACTGGTTTGAACATCAAATACACAAGCTGATTTATGGGATCCTGGTCTATGTCAATGGTGATTTTTTTCTTACTGTAATTGTTATTTTTCTCATGTTTTCCATGTTTTCCATTTTCTATGATAAAGAACAACAAATATAGATTAGGATTTACTTCTAAAGTACCCTAAATCTCACTGATAAATCTTTATCTTTATGTTTTCTTATATTTGTGTTTTAAGGATAATTCAATAGAGTATAACCAGTGAAGTGTTGGTAAGCCCATGTTTCCTGAGTACAACTTGAGATATTGTCTTTGAAAGTTCTTGAAAGTCTTCTTATTAAAGTTAAACTAGAGAATTTTATGGTTAGCCATGTCCTCTAGTTTGTCTCCAACAGTTGCTTTGAAAAGTTCCCTTAAGAATATGCTGAAAGCAGGTTAGATTCAAAGTTATTACTTGATCTTAAGCTATTCTTTGTTTTAGCTTAAAATGTTTTCCTTTGAGTATGCTGAAAGCAGGCTAGGTTAAAATTCCTTACTTGATCTTAAGCTGCACTTTTTTTTCTTATATGTTTTCTTCTTTCACCACACTTTTATGCTCCATACCATAATTCAACTTAAAGAGATCTTTTGATATAGATGACTTGCCCCATGGACCACTCTTGAGATTTTTTGTGCAATTAAATCCTTTTGTGACTCCATAGCCCAATCGGTTGATACTGTTTCTTACTTATCCTATCAGCTGAACCATTTTTTCAACCTACTCACAACTTTACCCTTCAAAAAGACTTCCTCCATTTTGATGATATTCTACCCAACCAAAAACAAACAAAACCCTTGTACTTCATAACTAGCCTAATATCATATCATAAGCCTTAAATAAATATCTTTGAAAAACACTCATATAGAGAGATCCCTCTCTGAATCTAGGATGGCTAGATCCATAGATTCCAAAGCGGTTTTGATGTAGGATGTGTAGCGTTTATACTTGCCAATGTTGCAAACTACGTAGACCTAACACCCTGGATTCCAAAAACTACATGTCAGCATCCAGAAATGTCCACAAGCTATTTCCAATAGCCAAAAATACCTCCAATATCCAAAAGTGTGGAGGTAATGCTAGCAAACGAACCCATACCGGAATCTCATCCATCCTCTTCCTGTTAGCATGAAAGAGAGGCGTCAACCGCTTGAAGAGAATGGATGCAATACCAAACCTCCATTGTCGTGCCAGAACCCATTCCAACGTTTCAATTTTTTTGAATGTTACCATGAACCAGCCTTTGGATAATGTGATGACCTCTGCCTCACAGTCGAGTGGCCCCAATCTCACTAACACTGACGCCTCCCTTAAAATCTAGAAAGCCCCCACTCAACCCTCCAAGAGAGAAGCTGAAAAATCCCATCCCTGGGCCCCACTTTGGCCTATAGTTGTTTGCTGACCCTAGTGGTGTCGAAGCCCCAAAACCGAGAACAGGTTCCAACGCCAGACTCTGATCTACCGTAGGAGGTAAAACTGATGGGATGGAGGTGCAAGAAGTACCACAATCCCTTGTTCCTTCTACACCTGCCCCGATGAGAATGTCCTCCAACCCCCGGAGAAGTAGTGTTCACGGGGAAAATCTGATCCCAGGCGCCAAGGAATGTCAGGCAAAGGAAAACAAGCAGAGGTAGAGGAGAAATCCTAACCCAAGGGTTTTTGAAGAGAACCAAACCTGGTCCATTCCACTGACCGACAGTGAGGAAGGGAAAAATCAAGCTTCTTAAGGGATGCAAATGCTACCATCAGGTTCCACTTAGCTTTCTCATCCCCATTATTAGCTTCATATGACCGAGAGGGAAGGGACACTTTAGCCAGGTTAGGGCTCCTGGGTTCTAGGCCCCAAACATACAATATATATTCAGCTTGGGGCTCCACATCTATGAATTCCTTATCATTACCGATTATCCTAAAGCCAACAGTAAGCCCAGAAACAACCCCCAACCACAACCACCAGAATATCTGGTGGATAACTCTGACCCAATGCGGGATACCTGGGAGTCTAGATAGAAAACGACAATAGACAAGTAACGGCCAAAAAACCCTGACAATGAAAGGCCCAGAGAACAGAAAACCCCCCAGGCCTCCCCACATAGTCGGGCCCTATAAACCCAAAAATCCTGACACAATCCTCAGTCCCAACCGACTGAAAAAAGAAATATTCAAACCGTAAACCGTAACAGGTTTTACCTCCACCAAGAAGAAAACTTTTAAAACTAGGTGAAACCCAAACGAAAACTGCAAATTCAACTTGATAGAGAGACAGACGGAAAATGCTCCTCTAAGCACGTCACTACTCCAGCTTCCCAGACTGTCAGAGACAAACAATACTAGAGCAGCATGAATAACATAAACCACCGTAATAAACAGTGGTGAAAAAATAAACGCAGGTTGTAACCCATTCAACAAGCCATAGACTAACCCCCTTCGTAAAAAAACACTTCGCAGAAAAATAAGGGAGAAAACCCCCCGTCACGTGAACAAGGGTGTTAATAAAGGAACACGGTGGTCGGGCAACTCGCCAAGTGTAAACAGCCTTGAAGAGATGAGTTCACTGACAAGAGTTGTCCCGTCGGCCCATCAACAGGTGTCCCACATGCCAAGCATCACGAGTCTCGTGACCAAAGCGCCATTTGAGGCACCAAACACAGTGGGTTACGCGTCAAATCTTAGGGTTCCGCCATTCACGAGTTCCTGCATGGATTTTTCCTTGAGTTCAAATATTTTTCCATTTACACATTGACCTCTCTGATAAAGTTTGGTTGACAATATATTTAAGGAGAAATAGGAATACCCAAGTTATGGGGATTGTAGAGACTTGAGCTTTTAATTTTGTACCTTTCTTTTATTTTTATTTGTATGTAATTTAACAAATTCAAAATTCTTACATGATTTTTATTTGTATGTAATTCAACCAAATCAAAATTCTTAAATCATTTTATTTGTATTTAATTTGACCAAGTCAAAATGCTCACATCACAAGAGATGACAGAAAAATACATTACAACATCTGACGTCTCCACATGGAATTGGTAAAAAATAACTATATGGTGCTAGGAAATAAAATTAAATTTGGGATGGGTGCTCCTCAAGCACCACCTACGAATTTCTAGACTTCATGTTTGAATACAATAGTTTAAGAGATCTTACCACACTCGACAGTAAAATTTTAGTTTAATAACCGCACATTCGTGGGTTTTCCAACTCCCATTTCTTGTGTTAACTTCCTACAGGGTATTGTATTGAAGAGATAAAGAGGAATACCCAAGCTGTGGGGATTACTGGCGAACACCCTAGTTGATTTATTATTTGGTATGGAGACAATAACACAGGAAATGGAAATGTGAATGGTGTTAAGAAATGTCATTAATTCTGTAGTCTGTTCTTATGAACTCATAACAATACCCATATTTCTTCTTTTGTTGTTTTGTGGAATCCTATTACCTTTTTAGAATTTTCTCGTGGAGGATCAAACAAGTTTAATTTTCTTGAAGAAAATTTTGAAGATGATTTAAAGGTCTCGATTTTTTTACTAATTTTATACCCTCAATTCACCTTCACAAAATTTGGCTGATGACACCTTTGTAGTGGGGTGCGGAGTTATGTGCGACTTATTTCTTGGCACCTGAATCATATTTTAGATTTTGATGTTGAGGTGGTAGTACAATTACTCTTGAGGATTTCTTTAATTTTTCTCATACTTGTAATTTACTCTAATACATTTTTATCTTATTTGTGCAATATTCTTGGTTAATATTGGAGGAGGAGCACCAAGGAGATAGCAAAGATTATCTAGATCAATAATTGATGATTTGATTACGATGTTTAAATTCTGTAAATTGAGTTGATTTTAATTTAATTAAATTTAAAAATATTAATAAACTTTAATGAAATATAATTTGTTTAAATAGATATTTAATGAACCATAATTCCTTAAATAAATGTTGCAAACAATTATCTTAAAATTAATGGTTTAAATAGATATTGAAAATAACTAACTTAAAACTAATGAAAACACATTGAAAGGAAGAGAATCTTAAATCATAAGAAGTTAAGGATTTCAAATTATAAGATAGGCAATGTAATTTCCAACATATTCAAGTGGTATATAAGGAACATGCCATAATTAATTAAGCATTTTAACAATTTGATACAAAAATTAAACTCAAATTCTTTGTCACAACTCGCATTTACATTGAATTCATAGTACAAGATACTTCATGCAAAAACCAACATAGATAGCTAATGGAACTTCCAACGTGTTCAAGTTGGTATATGAAAACCATTCACCATCCAAGGAATTTAACAATCTTTTACCAAAAATACGAGCTTTCTTATTTTCTTAACTCAAATTTACATTCAATTCAAATTAAAAAATAGCTAATAGAAAAATGAACATTATAAAGTTTCCATTTAGAGGAATCATTCACCTTTTAACAAACCGGAGAGGGCTTGACAGAATTAGCTCCAAGTCCCTTCACATTTTCTATAAATTTAAATTAAACTATGAGGAAGGATTGATATGAGGAACAAAGGATTTGAATTTGTGTTATTTTCTAGGAATATTGCATTTTGACTATCACAATCTATCCTCATAGGCTGGTGTACCAAACCATACTTGAACACAATTGATGTAGCCGACTTCTTCCTTGCTTTCACGAGTGGTTACCATGTTTTCAACTTCTATAGTTGAGAGTGCCACTATAGCTCATCTCTTGCTCATGTAACCGATTGCTCCTCTGAATAGATTAAACACATACTCACTTGTATATATTATTTGATCTAGATATTTATCATAGTCGATATCATCAAAGTCATGCATGTCCAACACTCTATCCAATTTTGGTATTCCTCGGTAGGACAATTCATAACCAATAATGCCACAAAAATACCTAACACCCCTCTTCACTATTGCTTGATGCTCTGTCCTTTACTTTGAAATATACTTGCTCAATAATCCCACTGCATATGCAATGTATGGTATAGTTCACATCATTGCATACATCAAACTTCCAACTACACTGCAATACAGAACATGGGACATGTCCTCCTCTTCTTCATGTGCCTTGGGACACTAACTTACAAACAACTTTACACCTGTAGGGATAAATACATTTACCG